>LIEC01006580.1:41587-130331 GCA_001925005.1 Drosera capensis
CAAAAAAAAAAAAGAAACAAAAAAAAACCACATGATATAAGCTTCGAAATGAGCTTGTCACAATGTTAAGAGGAGACTTACCATCTTCGTCGTCTTCTTCGTCTTTTTAAATAAGACGACTTACCATCTCATATATTTATGGTTTGTCGGGGCCTGTTTTCTCATCCTCATAGTACAATATTTAAGTATTACTCCCTCTCCCACATAAAATTGATGTGAAATAAGATAAAAAAATACATATGTTTTGATAGTTTTAAGAAAAAAAATTCCAAATAAGAAAATATTATTATTTTGTGGTAAAAATGGGGAAAAACATGCAAAACGTCCAATATATTTCATTCTTCAACTACCATGAAATAAAAGTATCACAAAACAAACTAAAAGCCCATGCACCAATAAAACCTCTATGCCTTTTTAGAAACTGAAGAAATAGTGGATGATATCTTATAAGGAAATTAAGAGCCAACAAGCAAAAGCTCTTTTAATGAAGAGGCTGCAGTTGAGCAGGATTAAGGAACACAACTGATTGCTGATGTGAACGAATCCGCAGTGGAGACTGCAGTACAACACAGGCAAACGAAGACGATACAGATGAGATCCCTGCTGTGATGGAGTCTCAAAAAAGAGCAGATGGCAATGTATGACAATGTAGCTGAGACAGAAAGTCGAGGAGCTGCGACCACTGCATATTAGCAGCTGACCTTGTCATGACTGAACTGATACAGCAGCTGGTTACACAAGCTGTAGCTTTTAAGATTGATTCTTATGTTTCATGACAGGAATTGCATTAAGTATTGGGAGTGACTTAGCGGTTTAGAACAGATTTTGATACCTGGAAGGTTAAGGTCGTGATATACTTATAACAAGGAAAAGAAGAGGATTCTCAGTGCGAAGCGACTTTTGGATTCTCTGGGATGCGAACAGACAGTAAAGAGTTTCGATGATGCAACGGGGACTATGCCAAGGTGGTGTCCAAGTGGTCGAGAAATACTTGATCCATCAAGGAGTTAGTCATGTGGCCTCTATTCAAAAGATTTGATCTGCTTGGTGTGGACGTCGACTTCCACTTAGCTCTATCATCTGTTATTTTTTTGGTAACAGCATTTCACCACCATCATCGGACTGTGGAATGGCTCTCAACCTCTGTTGTATTTTAATTTTACACCATATTAAAGGATTCGAGTAAGAATGAACACATTCTATTGGTACTTCCTGCTGGGTTGCACACGCTCTTCCGACAAATCCATCTTTCAAACAGAGGAGCCAGGAATAAAACATGATTCTCTTTTACTATTAATTCACCAAAGCAAATCAATTTTGAATTCTCTACAAAAAGCAAAAAGTGATTCATGGAGCTGATGATATCTTATGAACGGATGTAGTTTAACACTGGTTCGACTCTTCTTTAGCAATTTGTACCGGACTTGGCTCCTAAGCTACAGAGGGCAACAGCTGCGTATCGCCTCATCTGACCCAGATAACCGAATCTATCTCATCTCTAGCAGCCTTGTACAGCTCTTGTCTCCTTGCACATCTCAGCCTCCTTTCGGTTAAGGTAGGATCCTCGCCAAGCAAATAAGCAAGCTCCCTTCCCTGCAGAAGCGAAGCAACCAGAAACTGTTCATTGAGCATACAACCCCAAAAATTAAACTAGACACAAACATCATTGGTATGCTCTTTCCGCACCACTACCATAGATTGCCAACAGATATTTTTTGTAGTCAGTCCCAGGTTAATTTATGCAACAAATGGTCGAAGTATCCCAGTTTTATTGCATGGTGCACGTCTTGAAGCATACGCCTCAACTTCCTCTTGAATTAATAGCACTCAGTGAGTAAGCTAACTTTGGCATGGAGCAAAATGCTGTTGATTTCTGAATTTCACAAGGATGATCTATAATTATTGCAGACTTTATCCTCTCATGGATTCCCAAGAAGGTGCTTTCTAAGCAAGACACGACATGATCCTGCCAAAGGGATGAATGCATGCCATGCATTCATCCCTTTGGCAGATGGTTTTCTGACATGCAGACGAATGCATATCCTATCACAGCTGATTGTGGCATGGCATCCTAACACTTTGTCTAGAATCATTTCTATGATGGGGATTCAGTATAGAATAGGCTCATTTAACTACCTGTCAACTAAAATAAGATCAATGTCAAGAACATGTCTTGCTCACATTCAGCTCGATGAGTTTCTTTAGCACCAAATCTAGATCGTTGTCAGATGGGCAATTGGTCTCTTAAATTTCTAGAGTATAAGTGCCACCTCTGGATCAAACAATTCCATTAAAGATGTCTTCATCATAGGTTCAATATTTGACAGAAATCGCTCCCAGGTATGTGAGTTAATACTCTATGTGCATCCTCCTCCCCACATCCCGCTCTAAATGGGAGCCTTTTTTTTTTTTTTTGATATACCCTATATGGAAGCCTTTGGCACATGGTACGTTGAGCTGTAGGGATAGGGAGACGAGGGTGTCACAAGTTTGTTGGCATCACTTCAAGAAGAATATCGGTTCCCCACCCAAACAAAGCAGAACGTCTAGCTCAGATCTAGGAAAGTGAAGGAACCAATGAGTTTTCTTGCCAGTTGGGCACTCAAGTCTGGTTGAGAAACCAGGCCACAAGGCTTTCAAGGTGTTGCATGATCCCGGAGTATATTACGAAACGTGTTCCAAACTTAAAAAGCTTTCTTTTATCAAATGAGAAGTGTGATAATAAAAAAATGTGTAGAATAGTAAGATTGTCCCAATACCCGCCATCCAGATGATCCTTGAATGTCTAGTCAAATGCACGGCAAAACTCTAGAATTGTATATAATTGAGCCTGCAAACATTTATGCCACATTTCAGAAACTCGTAACAAGATAAATAGATATATACATATAAGATGTACATGAGGGATTCAGAGCTTCTTACTCCTGCATCGACAGCGACAGGTCTACCAAGATAATCCATCTCAGATTCAAGCTCATTAATGGATTTTCCAATTGAAGCTGCAATGCATGGCAACCGAGCCTTGATCAATGTTTCCAGATACTGAGTCATGTAAACAGTGGCTTCCACTCAAAACAGGATCATGACAACATTATGCAATGAATAAAATGAATTGAAAACAGACGAAATTGATCATACATTTGAGAGAAGTTTAGCAAGGTACTCTGAACCCATTTTGCTGGCCAAGTGTGCGTAGTCAGCACTAGTGGCGAAAAATTCATGCTCTCTACGTCTTGCGACAATCATGTCTATGTCTTTGTTAATGTCTGCTTGTGAACGATTGACAATTCCAACCCATGGATGTTGCAGCCGATATGCCCGCCCCTCAAGAACCTTAAAGCAGGCAAGTAAGAGAAATTGATTCTCAAAGGTTATAAATTAAAAAGCAATATCGATTAAATACATAACTATATCCTAAGAAGTCGATGAAATCCTAGAGTGTATTGATAACAACCACAAAGGTTAGGGATTCAGGATGCAAGTTAGGCTGTATGAGGAATCTGAGATTAACATTCAAAATCGAGATTATACTCTAATTTATACAGTAGGAGCTTCAACATAGGTTCCGTAGTTCTTTCCAGACAGCTTCAATAAAATCTCAAAACAGCTTCTTACTGCATTTCAGTTCAATTCAATCATGGTTTTCACAAGAGAAATAACACACCTGTGGCTTCATTATTTATTTATGCAGTTCTGGTCAAATCAATTTTGTGTCTAACAACTCAAAGAGCACGCCTCTACCGTTTTGATTTTTGTCAAGGCAGAGTTGCTAACCAATAACATTTTTACACACCTCAAACAAAATATCAGAGGGTAAGATTTTTCTTGATATATGTACGAACTGCATATTATTAGTCATAAATTGGAACTTACATCCAATGCATTTGTTCCCTTATCCATCAAATCGAGCTTTGTCAAGACTCCAAAGGTTCTCTCTCCTGAATCATCAAAAACAGAAAACAAAAATGCACAATGCAGTCCCATTGAATAATTGTCACAGAAAGCGTCTTATTTGTATAAAGATGGTTCCAAAATAGGATGCGTAACACCTCCCAATTACCTGTAGGATCTACTTCTCTAGCGATCTTGATAGCATCAGATGTAGCTACATCCTGGTTGGCAGGAGTGATGGCTAGAATGATGCAGTTGGGCTGTCAGCCAAGAATAATGTGTTAGAATAATTAGCCCTCACACTTCAAGTAAAACATATTAAGCATTCCAATATGCAATATAGGATCTGAAAGAGCACCACAAACATTTAGTGTGCTGAGTCCTTCGGCAATCATAAAATCTCCAATTAAGTTTCATTGATGAGGTGATAAAATTAGACACATAATATTCCCCTGACTTTGAAAGGTTAAGACACACCAAAGAAACTCATAGCCCAAATTCAAGTCAAATTAGAAAGACAATGTAGCTCGAGTTAGTCCTAAAACTTCGAAGCATGTTGAACAAGGCGAGTAACTAGAATGCACTCAAGAAATTCCAGTTGTGATATAAGCTGCATGGACTGGTGCAAAGATTTGAAGAGCATCCATTGGGCAATCAAGCCAATATCACCACATGATTTTGCTGATAAAGTTATATTTAAGATATCACATTAAGGTGGAAATCTGTTACCCAAGATTAAACCTTTAGCCAAAATGACCACTTTTAATGTAAGAGAACAAATTTTCAAGGGCAATCATTACTTTGACGACAACTGTAGCTTCAAGTTAAACTACTTGTGTTCAATTGGGAAACATCAAAATCAAGTGTGCCACCTACTATGGAAATGCACATTAGAAACAGTCGGATGATATTTCAGCAAGATATATGTAAAGGTAGCATAGGTTGCATTACATGTAATTACCTTCTCAATATAAGAGCGAACCATGTTCTCAATGTCCTGCACAATACTCTCTGGCTGGCCCTCTGTCAACATAATAAATCAATAAAAATACATCTGTAAAGAGCGAGACATTTTCATACAGTGTATCGAGATAAAAGCAACACAAATGGTCATAACATCATACCTACTGCAACCTTGGTTAAACCGGGCAAGTCAATCATTGCTAAATTAACAACTGTAAATTGAAACAAAGAAGAAACTTTCAGCAAGACCCATTATCCTCATATACACCTAACAAATGCTACCAGATGCAGCCCCAAGACCAAAACAGTGAACTAATATTCCAGTAACAAATATGATGCTATGTCATGCAATGAGGAGATCAAAGACTCATGCAGAAGAAAGATGTCAGTTAATGTATGAGTGGAATTTTTTCAGACAAATGCCCAAGTAAAATTATGAAGTTCAAGGATTCAGCTTTAGACAAGAAAACCATAACGGTTTCAACAGCATATATTGGCCCGGTTTGCCAGCCTACCGTTTGGGGAATAGATGCTGAGCTGGATAGGTACCGTTGAGATTTGCTTAGACTTTCCCGTGAGTCTGGCAGTTTCATCCTGTATTTCTCGCCGAACCAGTGCTGCCAAAACAACCAAACAAAGTCAGTTTCGAGTGAACCAACAAAAATGATTTAAGTACATCCAAAATGTCATACATAAGATCCATCACTATCGTATAATTTTGACTTTTATTTGCCAAAGTGAACAAAGGAAAGCCCTCTCGGGTGCTACTCACCAAGGGTGAACTCTTTTTTCTTTTTTCTTTTTTCTTTTTCTTTTTTCGCTTTATTTCCAAAGGGATGCCAAGTACCATATGTTAAAGATATGAATATAAAACAAACATCCATTCAGGAAAACGAAAACAGCAAGAAAATTAAGCAAAGACATACAAAACTCTCTGAATTTCCTGTTCGGTTGGTGAAGAAACTCTGCATACTCCTGTTCACCTTGTTCGATCTTATGCAGCTGCAAGACTAAAGGCCTTCTCGTCACGATCCCTGGTTAAAAAATCAAGCGAACCACAAGGACAAGAAAAAAATATGAGGGTATAAATAACTAATAAGCAACTCCATTCCTAACTTTTCTTTGAACAAGCATCACGTCTCTTTTCACAATTCCCTCTCGATTTCGTCATTAAATGGGACTTTTAGAGATATATCATCCCATAGCGGCTTCACGACTAACTTCAAAATTAAAAATCAATACAGACTCATCCACTAAAAAAAAAAAAAAAAATCAATTCAGACTCGTGAACCAACAACTACACACCAACAGCGCCAAATTTACCTTGCTCAAAGCAGAATCCTCAGAAAAATCCAAATCCTAAAATAACACAAAACTGACAAACCCCGCTGACCTGATCCACGGGGCAGAAAATCACGACCGACGATACTCTCCAGCACCGATGACTTCCCAGAACTCTAAGCATCACATCACAAACCACAAACCAATCAAATCTCGAAACCCAAATTTCAAACGCAGACAAGCAGAACTTCGAAAGACACCAAAGACGAAGCAAAAGACAAAGAGAGTAGTATATAACAAAGGATGAAAAACCTGTCCGCCTACGACGACGACGGAAGGGAGGGAGTCCCAGAGAGTAGGCAAGTCGGCGTCGCCGCCGCCGCCGCCGAAATCGCCGAGTTTGGTACAAGCTCTTTGCAGAGTACTGACGAGGCTGATGAGACCGTCCATCGTCGCCATGGTCGCTGCTGATGGTGATCGAGGAGTTTGAGGTCGAGTGTAGGTTGGTACCACGAGAGCAACCAAGGGCGGAGGAAACGGAAAAGAGTTGGGAGAGTGGGAGAATTATTTTTTTTGAAGCGTCAGTTACGATTACAAATTTCCGATGGCAGTTTCGTAATTTCGAGCTCGGAGAGCGAAGAATAGGGACTAGAACGTTGTTTGATGGTCACGGGGACTGTGCCCTCTTCTGAGGTAGGGTTCTATGGGTTTAGTGTGGTTAAGGAGCATGCAGTGTGTGATATTCTTGGTTCATTTACAAAAATGAAAGAAAAACCACTGTTATCAAGATCGATTTTCTCACAACTTGTATATTCTTTTGTGAAATAATAATGGTAATGTTTATCTATAATACTTCAAGGACTAAAATATTTTGAATGGACTAACTTTTTTTAAGCAAATCTTCTCTGTTGTCCCTAAATGACTCTTAATGACTGGTTAATCGAAATTCATTAAGGTTAGCGTCAGTTAGTTACTGGTGATACAAAAGAAGAGTGATTTTATTCTATATGGATAAATGTAATTAATATATACAATATTGACTGAACAAGATTTTTATGTGTGGTTTGTTTCAGTTTTATTGCCGAAATCGAGTATCGCGAAAATGATTATGCTGCAAAGGATAATTTTTTAGTTATTACGAGTAAAATTTATTTGTTGATTTTTTCACACTTTATAATCAGTATGAATCTTCTCCCTTCAATATTTTTCATCAATTTAAAAACAAAATTTTCCTAAACAAAACAATGTAGGTATCATCAATCACAACATCTAATTAACTACCCAAAAGGTAGCACCAATCATCTTTCGATCAAGTATAATTATGATTTTTCCATCTAACAGGCCTCAAAAAGTTAGTGACTCCGGAGTCGTTTTTATGACAAAAAAGAAAAAGAGAGGTTAACAAAGCATCCTAAACGCTAGGGAATCTGTTCCATGGTCAAATAAATGGAAGAGTAAGATCTAGACTTGTATCAAGTTAGAGCTATGACTTATCATATTTAAGAAGATGGCCCTGTTGAGGATATGTGTGAGCAAGTTTACCCACATCGATCATGAAGAAACAAAAAGAGTAGAATATATATATGAGAAGTCCATAACCCATTAGCTTAGGCTTTTGGGTTAACAGCTGGACTCGATTCATATGTGTATTCTATTGAGCGTAGGATAATGATTGCATCTCCCGCAGTTGTTGATAAGAATCGAAATAAGAAAAAGAAGAGGCGAAGGGTGTTTGTACATTCCCCAACATGCCCATAAAACTAATTTGATAAAACAAAATGAATATACGAAAAATATGAAAAAGGTGAATGATTTTTTCCTTTTTTGTTTAATGAAATTTTAAATATATGAAAAGTTATCATTTTTTTAATCCAATATCAATCATGTGCAGAGAACAACATGAATGTAAAAAAAAAAATTATTAAAATAACTTCTAAATTATTTAGATATTTTATTTATATTTGATAATATTGTTAAATATTTCCTCAGCTCTGATAAAAGGATTGAAGTCCCCGAGGACAATCCATGGCGAGGAGCAGCTACTTGAAAAGCTCGTCAAGTCATACCATAAGGTTTTTCTGTGTTCTTTGCTATTACTAGCATACACGAAAGTAATAATGAAACTCTCCCTTGTGTCAATCTCCACTACTGAGCAATGAATTAACTGATCAGTACCACCAGCATATTAGCACAGTTATAATTATTAAGAAATCTTCATTCCTTAAAACAAGAACCGAACACCCTCTTAAAGTTCCTAACCTTCACTCTCGTCTCCAGCAAGCCTATTATTTCTATTTTGTATTTTGCCACGAGGACCTTAATGGCATTATGCTTGCTTGAGTTATTTAGGCCTCTTATATTCCATACAGAGATCATTCAAGCATCTGCCCAGTATCACCGGGATCAACCACGGCATTTTCATCTTCCAAACCAGCCTCAGCCAAGGCTTCAAATCTCCCTGGACTAATCACAGTAAGTAAATCATCTAGCTTACTTCTCGACATTACTAGTTTTGACCTCCCATCGCCATCAGTTTTCTTAAAATTCTCAGCACCCGGTGACTTCTCCTGTACAACTGTTTTACCTTCCTTCAGTTCCTCCCCTTTCTCTTCATTGATTACAATCTTTTGAGGCTTCATATTTGTTGTAGGAATAGGTTTCTCTTTTTTCATCTACTTCTGAACAGCAGTAGAAGGCATTCTGCACACTGATACTCTATGTCCCCAATGATTACACCTTTAGCATCGAATTGGTAACCACTCGAATATGACCTTCTGGACAACAACCCCCCCTTCAGGTCCCAGGAATGAGAACTCTTCCAACACTTATTCGTCACCTCAACGTCGACATACAAAATCCTCTCCTTTTCTGCTGTCCCCAATCTTGCTGCTGTCACCTTAGGATTCCAATACTGCAGATCTAGATCAGGTAAACGAATCCATACAGGAATACGGTTCAATACTTCTTTCTCCAATCTAAACTGAGGAGTCCAATCACGAAGCACAAGAGGCCTATCATTAAGAAATCAGGAATTCTCCATAATACGCATCTTATCACTCTTATCAGCAAAACAGAAGATATAATACCCCTTTTCATGTAAATGAATCCCAGGTTTGATAATACCTCTTCAGAAATTGCCAACATATTGATCCATCATCGAAAAGGGCGCATTCCCTCCTAACACATAGCCAATCACCACATCATTCCAATACCTCCTCTCATCTACCACCTCATCCAAAGTAATCTGGACAACCTATTGGCGTCTTGAAACATACTCCAACTTCACACCAGCCTGTACATCTCGATTCAAATCCGATGACTTCGCATTCATCTGCATCCCCTGAACAACATCGGAATACTAAGGAGACTTAACAGCAGGACTAGAATCAGCCCGTAAACCCTCACACTGTTCAGCCAATGTAACAGATGACAATACAACAACACCCAGATCCTCTTTCACCTCGTTCTCAGCTAAACCCTTCGCTGCTTCATTCCCCTCGACATACGTTCTTTTGTCAATAATATTTAGAAATTATAATTGAGAAAATATGAAACGTTTTTTTTTTCTTTTTTAATAATTATTAATATTGATTATTAAATATATTGAAAATGAAATTAATATTCAACCCCTCAATCATAATTGAATTAATTGATATATATAAATATTAATATAAGTATGACATCGTCATCTCATGTCACGAAATAGTACTCCGAATTAAGAATATATATTGATATTTATTCGGTTTGGTGGAAGAGAACAGAAGACTACACCAAGAGGCTGCTCGGAATCCGGAAATATTGGCGGGATTTATAGTTGCTGATACTGGAGGCAGATCCAAAGCTATGTCGGCATGGAGATGGTTTCATGTACAGTTTGATCGGGTTTGGTTTTACTTGGTTGCAAATAGATAAATGCAGTGTAATGAATAGCCAAATTACCAAAGTTTTAGTTCTAATCAAGGGGTTTTCTCCCTGTTTTTTTGGGTGGAATGCGGTTTAATCATTCTTCCTGGGAAAAAAATCATACTCCAATAATAAAACTATATGACATGATCTTTGACAACTCCAATCCACAGAATTCCGGATCAAATGTAATATGCATTTATAAAAATGCAGTGAAGTTTTTCAGAATACATCAGCTAAACGAAGTATTATCAAACAAGCAAATGTAGCGACCAAGTCTTGGATGATCTATGATACCTCATGCTAACAGTTTAAATCATGCTAATATATCAACAAGGATAAACAAAAGAAGTTTTGTTCTGCACTTTGTATCGAGTTAAGTGGTGAAAGCTCTATTCATATGTATAGTTAGGAGAATAACAAAAACATAACACAAACGTCAAACAACACTCTTTAAGATACAAGCCCTTCACTTCTTATTGCAGTTCTTGAATTGATCTCGCACTCTATATCTCGCGCTCCTTAACAGATCTCAATGGTGGAAATGGTAGCATCAATGGCCTTTGTTTTTGCTTTTGCCTTGGCCTTTTTACCCTTAGCGTCATCCAGGTAATGCTGATAGACATAGGAAAAGAATCCCCAAAGAGCTAACAGCAGCGAGATCACCTTCACCCCGTTCATCTTATCGTGGAAGAAGATTACGGCAAAAACGGGAACAAGAGGCAGAGCTAGGGTGCTGATCACGTTAGAGAACAGCGACGACACTTCGTATACCAAGCCCAACATGCCCAATAAGGAAACCTGCCAGCTGATAGCTGTAAATGCGAGAGTTAGCACATAAGATGCCCTCCCAGCTTGGAAGCCCCTCATCTCTCCGGCTAATGTTCTCCATTGTCCACTGGCAAAGAGCCCGACAAGGGAACCGAGGGTCGCAACCAATGCAGGGAAGAATTGCATGTCCAAGATCATGTTAAAAGTCTGCTTTTTGATCACTTTCTCGAAAGCAAGCTGGACTAGGCAGAGGTACAATGAGTAAGTTGCAGAGGCACCCAACGTGCATACAAACCCTATGACATACTTCCCCTCAGAGATAGTCGTAGCCCCGCCATCCGAACCCGAGTTGAAGGCCAGAAGGGCGGCAGAGATCGTCAGCAGTACCACTGAGTTGAATATCAGCATGGTAAACTTCTGTGCGTTGAGGAAGAACGAAAAGACCACATTGAAGGCTAACTGGGTGGCACATAGGAGAGAATAAGTGGAGACGGGGAGATACAGTAACCCGTAAGAGTACATCATGTTATCGCCCGCTGCCATCAGGCCAAGTGCAGTGTAAATCAATAACAGATAGCATAGTGGCGGCCCTGTTGATTTTGAAGGGGATGTCCTTGATTTTGAGAAGTAGATCAAGAGAGGAATCACAATTGGAAAGCCAGCAGATTGCACGAATGTGGCTAGCCATGTGCTGTATCCGCCTTTGCTGTAGTAGAGTCTTCCCAAGAGGACACCGGCTGTCTGCCCAGCAAGCATAAAGAAGACATAGACTGCTATACGGATCCACCATTTGTAGTTGATCTGCTTCTTCCCTTTAGTAGGGTTGCCTGCATTGAGCCCGTCCTCGTTTGCTTTGTTTGAGTTACCTGCTCGAAGCATATGTACAAGAATTCAAGATACTCATAACAATATATGTAAGCTGATATATTTGATTAAGTTAGGGGATCTTTGGTATTTATGTTTTTACATTGTGAAAATCAAAACTAATAACGGAAAAAAAAAACCGTAACAAAAACTGAAATCATGTTACAAATTAAAGTCAATGTTTGTAAAGACATCTTGAATGTTATACTAAAATAAAACAGGAGTGGAAAAGAAATTTGTGAGAGTTAAACAAATTGCTTTCTTGTGAATTAATTTTTCAGATTCCGTGAAAAAAGGAAACACATGGTTGTTAATATTTGGCTGGACGAGATAAATATGAGAGCAAGGAAAGAAAGGAACTTGGCATATCTCTGAAACGCGAAGGGTGGAGACCTTGAATCGAGTTACATCTGTATCATATTATGGTGGATCTAACTACTCAGAGTCCCCTACAACAAATGTGTCCAATAGCTCAATACGTTCTCCTCCACTCGAATTGGATATCCAAAAGGAGCTTAAATGCTAAAGTGCACCCAGATCTTCATAGCAAATAACACTGCATTGTGCTAAAACTGATTGCATCTTGTCAAATTATAGGTCTAGACCTCAAACAACTCTATCAAACAGCTTAGTAGTAGTGCCCAAACGGTCCTTCTCAAGAAAAATAAGGACAGCTTAGTACAAGTAGTAGCCATACCTGAGTTATCATTCTACTGTCTTTACTCTTCTAAAACATAACTACCAAGTCCAATAGGACCTGAAACTCAGGCAGAAGAACTGTCGATCCGGGAGCAACATATTGACAACCACGTGATTCAACATCAACAACCCAGATATTTTCGTCATCAACAAAGTCCGAGAAGGACGAGATGTAGACAATCTTCCCTCGGCAACCGCGTGATTCATGGCAAGAAATTAACTAAGGAAGTACCATTCCCATATATGGTGTGTTATCATGCTAAATGATAACTTTCTGTTACCGAATTGCTACGGATAAAGCAGTAAGAAACGAACCTTGTTTTATCCCCGCCTCAAGGTATTTCTTTTTCGTACTCGCCCTTGTGAACTCAAGAAAAATTGCTACTTACAGCAGGAAAAGCAGATGTCGGATTACCGATTACCGATTACCCTTATCATCAAAGGACTAAGAAGGCATATTCATCATGCCTTCAGCTATCATGTGAGTTCATCATTTTTTTTCTTTCAGGGTAGAAACTCAGTATACACACGTGCTTAAACTCGACAAAATTTTCAAAATGATTACGCTACTGCGCTATAAACGACAATAATAACTAAGCTACCTCCATTATGCTGCTGTTGAATCTGTCGTTCACTCTCCATGAAGTACCTCAAACACCCGAGAAACTATAACTCCTCTGTTTTCTTCAAGCTGCAGAAATCAAATAATTAGTGTGCACCAAGAAATATGGAACTGAGAGCTTCATAGGAAACGGACCAACCCCTATAAACTTAGTTAAGAAATTTGCAAGTACAGATGACTATTATATAGTCTTTCTTGAACAAAGGACTCTCCACAAATACTTCCTTTTGAAAACTTTGCTTTGCTCAACTTTGATAGGTAACTCTTTGTTTTCTTGCCTATGAAACAAATTTCTGGGCTTTTCTTTGTTTGTTGGTGGTCACACTACGCGAAAGACTAGAAGTTGCTATGGTTTGTGACCTCAAAGGCTATATGAGATATGGCTAAATTAATATATAATGACTTAGAATCATGACCATATAAGTCAAAGTTGGTGAGCCCTTGCCAAACTTTTGGGGTAATTGGACAAAATGGCATATGAAAGTGTTGAAGATATTCTCCACTTTTTGATTTCTTTTTTGCGTGTTGTATGAAAACCATAATGGGATTTCCTTCTCATGGTGGTTCATTTCTTCAACCATGGATGTGTGAATTGCTTGAATGTTCTGTCACCTCAATTACCATCATGGATCAATACAGGATTCAAGGAATGACTTTGCTCGTTCATTTTTTATCTAATCGGTTCAAACGTTCCGTCTTCATAGATATTATTACAAATTAGTATATCATACTGTCCACAACAACATAGATATTATTACAAATTAGTATATCATACTGTCCACAACAACAATCTTCTCGGAATTTTTGCGTCGCACTGATAGTTTACTCGAAACTATCAACTAAGATAAAAATGTGAATGTCATGAAGTCCATCATGTGCACTTACATGGACAGCTGATGTATATCAATAGCTGTTGCAAGACTCTAGCCTATTTATTGCTGTCAACCTCTGCTGATTGTCGACAGTTGTGGTGCAGTGTGAGTGATCATATAATGCTATCGCTTATCAGGATACAGATTACAGAACACCACTAGATTCAAATAGGATTGCAAAAAATGCAGATTGCTGTGATTTAGTCTAACCAGCTTCCCTATGTCGTAACCTTTGATCTGAATCCCAAGAAACAAAGGTATTTTACCAACAAAATGAGCTTTCGTAATAACCAAACAATGGGTCTGATTTTGATACCATTTAAACATAAGGTTCCCTCCTAAAATCAATTGACAATAGAAAGAAATACCCATTATCTATTTATATGGATATAGATTTTATCCAAATTTCGATGTGATTTTAATATTTTCAACAGTAACAAAGATCTCTGCAGGTTGGTTTAGAGCACCAGGATGTAAAACAACATTCAAGTTGCCCAAATAACAGCATACATATGATATCATGTATTAAAGGTCAAAGCACTGTCCGAAGAATTCTACAGACAATCTAAATTATCAACGCATAACATTCTATAACAAAATATTTCATTTTAAATATAATTCGCGAAGGTAGCACTGTAGCTCCCTGTTTCAATTATCAATCCATTTCATATTATAATAACCCCATAAATTAAGATGAAGAATAATTTAAACGATCTGATAATATTACATCCATCGTGTTTTTTCTTTTTGTTTAGAGCTGATAAGTGTTGATCTTGTGCGGATCTGTGATCTGGCTTCTCAACCTTGAGAGTAGTTCATGTTTAATTATTCTCTACCTTCATGAGACTAGCTAGCTAGTTCAAGGGGGAAATGACAAAATAGGACCAATCTCATTTTCCTTTTGCCAAAAAAAAAAAAAAAAAAGTTAACGGGAAAAAGACCTGGGAAGAAAGTAATAGAGCCGTACAAGTCAAATAATTAAACAAACATGATGATTATTGGCACAACTTTAATTAAGCTTTTCCACTAACATTTTGGATTCCAACTCATCAAGGCCCAATTATTCGTTCATTAAGTTTGAAAATGAGGAACTTCTTTATGAAAAGGAATGAACAAGAGCTTAATTAATCGAATTTTGATGGGTTTCTTTTGAAAGGATCTGTATAATTTAACCAAAAGTTATTGACGCTCTTCGACAAAATTGACTCCGGTCCCCGAAATCGCTCACACTGGTAAACTATTATGGGGACAAAGATTCATTCCTCTGGTTTTCATGCTTTATCACTTTGTTTTAACTCTTATAACCCTTTTTCGGAAGTTGATGGAATAGAGGCGAAAACACCTCTTGGAAGAGGTTTGACCTCCAATTTATCTGGTCAACGCAATAATAAAGATTAAATCCCAACTTAAGGGAAGCCCATCCAAATCCAAGGGATGGAGCCCCTATGAAAAAAAATAAAGGACACTCATAATCCTTTCATTGTTCCATCATTATAATTATTTTGGGATTCTTGTCTAAAAAAACTCTCGTTCCTATTTATTGGTTTGAGGATCGGAGCGGGCCACCTCGGACCCTCGGTTGTTTGATTGGTGTGCGCTGAAGAACAAGCACCCCCAGATTGACCCTGAAGCTCTACCTCGAACCCTCGAGATTCACGTTGAAACTTGACCCACACACAAAGACTTCAACAGAAAAAACAGTTCGACATCCATGTTAGGGACAGTCTAAAACCAAAATACTTCGACCTCGTAGCCATGCCACTCAAGTCATAGGAGAACCTTCCGTCAACTAACTTCCACCCCCGTTCAAGGCGTAAGAGCCTTGAGGTCAGGAAGAACTCTTATCGACCTACCACATCCCCCTGCTAAATACATAGCTGAGAGCTAACCTGACCAAAACCCTGATCCAAAGCAGTACGTCACAATGACGATGTACAAAGAACTGAGGGACGACCTCGAAAGACAAGTTGGAGATGCCCTTCAACAGATGCGCAAACACTTAACCAAAAGGCTGACACTCCATCCGGACAAGGCACCTCCACAGAAATTAGGGAGGGTGACGCCTGCAGATCCCACCAACCTTCGACATCAAATCAATAAAGCTGGATGAACAGCTCCCACCGTCCTCCAAGATCAATTGAATACTCAATCTGAAGCATTACGACCTCCGCATTGAACCGATGTTAGTGGAGATGTGGTCTAACAGAGGCCAGCAACACCCCAACCATTCAAGGTCGTCAATCTTAGACACAAGGTGGAGAAGCTCTGTCGATAGTGGGTCCGAAAGGGATTCGAGGTCGAAGAGGATCTACAGGACAGATAATATGAAATTGAGATTTTCTTTTGTTAAAAAGTTTAGATTGTTTTTTTTTATTAGGTGGTTTATCATGCGGTTCGATATGGTTCGACACGGGAAAGAACTTGTGTAATACAATCTAAAAACTTTTTAGCAAATAAAATAAGTTGGTACAATGATTTGAAGATTTGATTTGACTATTTGGGAATGGTGACCTCACAACATCGCTGAAATAATGTCATCATCAAATTATTGTATAACACATGTAACAGACACAACGCTCTTTGTGTTTTATACCATGGACTTATCTCACCAATTTATGAATTTATACTCCTTTCACATATTTATCCTCGTTACATCAGAAAATAAAACATAACCATTCATCATGCAACAATATTCTCCATCACTCAATATTTAATACACAGTAATTTTAATCTGTATTTTATGTCCGCCACATTTAGTGACAGCGTCCAAAAATTTCAATGCATATTATAATACTCATGGTATAATAACACGTATCATCACACACAATAAATCTAAACGTTATATTCTTATTGCAACTTCCTCACACACACGCTCAACTTGTCTTTCACGTCTCAACAAGCGGCTTCTCCAAGTTTCATAATATGCTAGAATTTATATGTTAATACATTTTTTTATGAATGTGTATTCGTACTTCGTGAAAAACCATCATATTAATATTATGATGTTATGCTGAGTTTTATAAAAGTCTTTGATACTTATTTTGATTGTACGTGATGATGATTTTATATATTGAATATCTTTAGAGGTATTTTTGAATATTTGGAGTTATTTTATGATCAAAGCGATTATTTTTGTCCCGAAGGTTCTAAGACGACATCTCATCCTTTGGGACGGATATCCCGACCTCTGGAACGAGTATCTCGTATCCCGATGTCTAAAATGGGCGTCCCGTCCTATGAAACGAACGTTCTGGCCTTTGAAGTGAGCTTCCCGACCTTTAGAACGAGTATCCTAGATTCTGTTCAACTTGACCTTTTGATATATTTAAATTTATAACTTCTTATATATCACTTCAAAAATTATTCGATAAAATTGTACATAAACTACACTTCATGATCTTTTCAGTGAATTAAAGTTTTCATCATAAAACCTTATCAATAATAACAGTTAATTAGTTTAAGTTTATATTTTATGGTAGTTCAAACATTTTGATCTGATTTCACTAATTTGCTCATAAACTCTTTATATATAATTCCAAATAATTATTTATAAATTATTCTTGAAATTAAACTTTCATATCTTTCCTGTGATATAAGGCTTGTCTCATAAGTCTTACTATGTAATTTCATATCAAGTCATAAATTCATCTTTGTAACTAGCTTTTTATATATTTATATATCCATATGTTTTGATTTATAATTTAAGATTCTCAACTCCGAATCATGATTTATTAACTTTATTTGAAATTAGACATGTGAGTATTCAACATATGTTAATATCAAGATTTATCAAAGAGTGCATAATATTCCACAAAAGTTATAATCAACATCATTATCTTCTTGTAACAACGGTGATATTTCCACGTCTTACTCGCCTTATCACCTCTCTTCTTTATAGAAAACTAAATCAATTAAAATAATTTAAGTGAAAAATTGTGGGTACTTAGTGAATAATTAATTTAATTTAAATAACATAAAGAAAAATAAGTGTCAAAATTAGGTTTACGTCATTTTCGTATAAATTATGATATTTTCATATTAATATCGTATTTCCCTGTATTTGTGTATTAAGGATATTTTACATTATTTTTTATTATATTGTCAATCAAGTCTTTTAACCTCGTAAAATAAATTATAAATTATCATAATTTATTATTCATATTAATTATCGTAAAATTAAATTTTACGAAATTTTTTAGATCCTTACAAATAGTCACCAAGAGAATGGACTAAGCCTCATTATTCATTTGACAATGTTACATGAATCAATATAAATCTCCGCATTTCTCACTTTACATGCCTTAAACTTGATAATATAGGTAAAGCTAAACATTTACGAATAAATCGTCTACACTGTACACACTTTCATTCGTCTGCGGTAAACTAACTTGCGTACTAATCATGTCAGACTGCCGTGGATCTGACTAAGAAATTTGTAAGTTACCTAATCAAACCAACCAACCACCCCCACCCCCACCCCAAAAAGCCATACAGCTTAAAACATTGTTTTATCTAAACAAAAGAAAACTCACGGTCTTGATACACATGCGGAGCAGATTGATTATATGATTTGTTCTTTAAAATGAGTCCATTTTCTTGAATACCAAATCTTCACGATTTGGTCGATAAGTGTTAAGTCCACAGTCTATGATTACTATGTCATGATAAATGAAATGGACATGAATTATCATTTTGAATGATGTATTGAAAATTCATATAAACACCTAAATGATCAAACATATCAACTATTTATGAGGACAATCGTTCAATAATTTGTAAGGCACGGTCATATTGCAATGGCTAATCTATTTTAGAACATCCAAATAGAGGTCTTTCAGTTAGAGGTTCATGTCATGGCTCTTGTGCGTATAGGAAAACCAATAATACAGCACATGTTATGGCTGCTTATGCGTCTTATTGTCATAGGTCACAAGGGTGGTGTAGTATCCTTTCCCAGTATTTATTTGACGTAGAGCAATGAACTAGCCAATATTACAACATACGTTATGGGTGTTTTTGTGTCTAATTGTCATAGGTCGCAAGGGTGGTCCCAGGAAGTATTGAAGTACTTATTTGACATACAGCCATGAACTAACCTCGAAAGACCTTTGTTGGAAAGAAAAGACATAAATCTCGACAATCATGACAAAAAAAGAAAAGACACAACAAAAAGAAATGAAAAATATAAAGTTTTTTTTTTTGTTTTTTTTTTATTTTAATTTTTTAAAATAAAAGAGATGTTGATAAGATCCTCATCTTTGAAAAAATAGTGTTACCAATCAAATTCTTAAGAAAAAAAAGAAATAATATTGTAGATATGTCAAGTAAATTTATGTGTATGTGAAATTTATAAAAAATTTAATAAAAAATAATATTTTATTTTGTGATATTGGGTTTTCGATAATAATTATTTGAGAAAATAATAAATATACTATTTGATATAATTTTATATAAAAAAAATTAATAAATATAATATATTATATCTATATATTTCAAAATTATAAAACCGATAAATGTTGTTTATTAAAAAGAAGAGAGTATTAATGTATCCGTCGATCACCAACCAACTCAGCTACTTCATGGGTCTGTTTTTTGCCCACAAACCCTCGCTCCCACTTCTGTCGGTGAAACAGAATCCTCATGTTTGTCACTATCCACCCAACAATTGACCACGATCAACACGGAAACCCAGCCAAGATCTCTGAGCCCACAACCGTAACATTTGCACCATTTCAAATCCAATTCCATTCGATTTTTTTTCTCTCTCGAAAATTTCATTTACAGATATGATAAAGAATGGGTGAATGTCCATATTTCATTCATCCCCTTTCCACCACTCCCTTTCCAGTGTTCCACTTTACGTTTTCCCTTGCTTTTTTCTATCCCTCTACTCATTAAATCACCTTTTTCGTTTTCACTGGGAAGCGTGGATTCAGTCTTCATAGATCTGCTTCAATTCACCGGTGTTTCAGAGCTTCATCTCTTCGTCTTTCTCTCTTTAGCAGGTGAGTTTAACGAGCATAATCTGTTTATGCTTCGATTAATTGGGTGTTTTGTAGTGTGGCTACCGATTTTGGGGACTAATGAGAAACTGGGTTCTTGTCATTTCGTGTTTTAGTTTAGTTATACGAGGTAGACTTGATCTGTGCGTCGGTTTTGAGGAAAGGGTTTTTGTGGGGTTTGAGAAATGGGTAATTTGGAACATTGATTATGTTTGCACCATGCTGTTTGCTTTGAGACCTGTTGCCAATAAACCCCATAGTTATCTTCAGTGTTCTCAAAAGGAGCTTAAAGGACCATTTTAAATGATCTTTCATAAGTTTAAACGTGCCAGGAGCTTGTTGATGTCAGTAATCAGATCAGTAGACCGTTGTTTGTAAGTTTAAAAACCTTGATTTTCATTTATGATGATCTATGCTTGAAGTGGGAAAGACATTCTTGAGCGGTCGTGGTGAGATGGGCCGTTGTTTGCTCATGAGAACAGGAAGTTGATGTTAGTTGCATTGGGAGAAGAGAAACTTGATGCAACTTGATATATTTGGCACTCGATTCGTTATATGGCTTAAGCATCCTTTCATTTATGCGTTTACAAAACATTGAAAAACACCTGTAAAAGATCGTTTCCTAGAGCTTACCCTTGCTTAATGTCAGGAGTATTGTTCCCCCTGATTTAAACTGGTGACTTTTTAGTGGCAATTGTGCAATGCAACCAACCATTTGGCCATGCTCGGTGCTTTTCTTTTTCTTGTACCATTAGAACATAGTCAGCAATTTTCTTGAATCGGTTTAGCATTGCCATAACCACCTTATTGGCCTTAGAAACGCACTTGAAACACTAACCGTTTCTCTCTATTTGGCGCATAAGAACTATCTGATATGGTCTAGCTGAATAACTTGTTTTTAGGTGATTCCACCCGGTTATGTTGTCTCTCTTTCCTAAGATGTTTTTAATATTCTTAGTAAGGTGGAATCACCACAAACTATTTGAAGTCTAATATTCATAAGAGTCGTACTTCACAATTTCAAGAATTACAAGTTTAAAATTATGCCATGTTCAATTATATACGATATCTTGATAATCATGTTGCTTAGCCCAAATTCTCCTTGTTTGATGATTGTTACAGGTCATTGCCTTCTGATATGTATGTATATCTACTGAAAACGACATAATAAGTCATGGGATCTAAACAGAACTTACCCGGTAGTAGAGCACGGATTCCCGTGTCAATATTCATCGTGCTTGGGCTTTGCTGCTTCTTTTACCTGCTTGGAGCTTGGCAAAGAAGCGGCTTTGGCAAAGGAGATAGCATTGCGATGGAGATAACCAAGAGGACAGAATGCAAAATTGTTTCCCATTTAGACTTCGAGTCCCATCATAACGCTGTTGTCATTGTTGAACCTACCGAGCTGAAAGTCAAGAAATTCAAGCCATGCGACGTTAAGTACACTGATTATACCCCATGCCAAGATCAGGACCGAGCAATGAAATTTCCGAGGGAGAATATGAACTACAGGGAGAGGCACTGCCCTAAGGAAGAGGAAAAATTACACTGTCTTATTCCAGCGCCTAAAGGGTATACAACCCCATTTCCCTGGCCTAAAAGCCGTGACTATGCACACTATGCGAATGTTCCCTATAAAAGCTTGACGGTGGAGAAGGCCAATCAGCACTGGGTAGAGTTCCATGGTAATGTGTTCAAGTTTCCTGGTGGTGGCACAATGTTTCCTGAAGGTGCAGATGCTTATATCGATGAACTAGCTTCTGTTATTCCTATAGCTAATGGGTCCGTCAGGACAGCTTTAGATACTGGCTGCGGGGTGAGTTTATGATCCTTGCTCGACCTGGCACCTTTTTTCTCCCGATGCTGTTCATCCTTGTTTCTTTTGTCATACCATGTAAAAAATTGCATTTAATAGGAATAGGAATAGGAATGTTGTGATATCTTCTAATCCTACCAAATTCTTCAAGGTAATGACTAATGAGTGTGTGCATGACACAATGTGGTATTCATCCAAATTACATTATATCAGGTATTCACACAATAACGCCATTGCCATTACACAAATTTTTATACAGTATCACATTTAAAATACTACGCCCAAATTTAATGTACTTAGCATTATCTATGGACACTGTATAGCAAAATTACAAGGTCAGGTGAAAAAGCGCTTTCATGCCTTTAGGGCTTTATGGTTCCTTCAGTTTGTATACTCTTTTCTTGCTTCTCAATCACAGCGGAAATTCTAACCACGATGCAGGTAGCTAGCTGGGGTGCTTATCTACTGAAAAGAAACGTGCTGGCCATGTCATTTGCACCCCGTGACAACCATGAGGCACAGGTGCATTTTGCCTTGGAACGTGGAGTTCCAGCTGTTATTGGTGTCCTTGGTTCGATACATCTTCCATACCCATCGAGAGCTTTTGATATGGCTCAATGTTCTCGATGCCTGATACCTTGGACCTCAAATGGTAAGCATGGCAAACTGTATGAAGATTTGAGGTTGGTCTCTTCTGATGTTCATATTCATATGGTATGATAGTTGACTATTTTGTTCTTCAACTACTTAATGCAGATGGAATGTACCTTATGGAAGTAGATCGTGTGCTTAGGCCTGGGGGTTATTGGATCTTATCTGGACCTCCCATTAACTGGAAGACGTATTACAAAACATGGAAAAGGACGAAGGAGGATCTCTTAGCAGAGCAGAAAAAGATTGAAGAACTAGCTGAACAACTTTGTTGGGAGAAAAAATATGAGAAAGGAGACATGGCTATATGGAGGAAGAAAATAAATGCAAAATCCTGTGGAAGAAAGCTAACAAACACCTGTGATTCCGGAGAACAAGATGATGTCTGGTCGGTCTTGCATTACCCTGTTGAACTACATATTTTTTCCATTGTTGACACTGTTTTCAAGCTCTAATTCATTCTTCATAGTATTCCCTCCATCCTATAATACATACAACACTTTCTTATTTGGGTTGTCCCAAAATACTTACGATGTTTTCTCTTTCGGTAAGTTTTTTATCTAAATAATACAAAAATAATCAAAATTCAGTTACAATACATCAATTATCTTCTTTCACAGTCGTTACAGTAATTCCCACTAACACCATATAAATATACATTTTTCATCAAAATCCATAAAAAAATCAACACAAATAAAATCTCGCATCGAGTAAAACAATTGCATGTAATTTGGGATAGAGGGAGTATTTCATGTCTTGTGTCTCTCAAAGAATTTGCTGTTGGAAATGTTGTGTTTTTTTTTTTAATTGCTGTTGGAAATTTTTTTGAATGCATAGAGCTGTTATCAAAATCCATCCTGTTAAACAGTTGCAAGGTGATCCTCTTGTCACTTCATTTAGGAGCTTTTTTTGCATCGATTGTGGCTACAGACCTTGTACATGTGGGGTATGTATCATCATTTTTTGATGAAATATCAGTCAAGAGTGTTTTTGTGCATGATGGTTTTCAGTTGTCTTTCCCTTTTCAACCTTTTTTTTTTTTTTTTTTGGTCAAAACCTCCGAATTTTCTTAGTCTTAAAAGAGTTTTGGTGGATCTTTATTGACAATTTAAAGAATTGTTTTTCTTTAGCTTTTGTTGAGTAGCTCTTTTGTATGGGAACAATAAATTTAATGGTCAGGTAGGCACCTCAGCGACCTAGGCATTCACAGGTCCCATTGTTCATCTGTCCTGTCCAATGTTAACTGCATAGGTTGTGAGCATGAACACATGCTTCGCAATATCCTTGGAGTGTCTTTCCAGATTTTAAATGAATTTTTTATACCACTTATTTTTGCTGCAATTTAATTTGTTTTTTTATCTCTTATTCTATATAAACTCGGATGTCATTGCAGTTTACATTACATGCGGCTTAAAATGACTTGAGAAGTTTTTCCCTTCTGAAGGTACAAGAAAATGGAAGCTTGTGTTACCCCTTTCCCTGAAGTTGCTACACAGAATGAAGTAGCAGGAGGGCAGCTGAAACCATATCCAGCCCGGCTTTTTGCTGTGCCTCCTCGAATCTCGAAGGGACTCATTTCAGGGGTCACAGAAGAGTCTTATCATGATGAAAATAAGAAGTGGAAGAATCATGTCCGCGCTTATAAGAGTATCAATAAGCTTATCGGCTCTACAAGATATCATAACATCATGGATATGAATGCTGGCCTCGGAGGTTTTGCTGCTGCTATTGAATCACCTAAATTGTGGGTCATGAATGTTGTTCCGACCATTGCTGATAATACTCTAGGAGTAGTATATGAACGAGGCCTCGTCGGCATATATCATGATTGGTATGCCACCCTTTCCCTTCCTTTTTTCAAATAAACCTTGGGCATATGGTGTAGTTTTCATCCGACTATGAATCTATTACCACTAGCATATTACTAGTTAGTGCTTCCTGCGCTTCTGGAAAATCCATCAGGAAGATAAAATTAGTAACAGTGGTGATGTTGCTTCAGGTGCCATGGAATTATCATCTTCATCTCCTTCTGTACTGTCACCTTGTGAGATGGGTAGAGGTTTTTCATATCGATTACACATGATGATCCGTGGGATCAAACAAACTAGTAATAGGCACAATACAAGCCCAGACCAGAAATCAACAACAAAAAAAAACTTGTGGTGGAGAGAGTGTCCAACCCATAATAAGTTTCACTTGTGTAGATTTGGAAAAAATGTGATCTTTCACCATAAGGTCGAACTACGATTGTGCAGTTGGTTTCTTATTATGATTGTGGAATAAGTGTCATAAAGATTTACATGTTCGAAACCAATTTTTTTAGCTCTTAGTAGGAGACGTGTCAGCGTGTTCTGCATGCTTCAATAATAGCAAGACGTCTGCTTCTAAGGAGCATATTAAAGGTATCGAGAGTATAATATTTTATGGGTACTGCAAAAAACATAGATAGTTTCAAGAACTTGTTCCTTGACAATATTATATGCTGCAATCATCATTTGAGTTCTGGATCCTAACTAGTAACTACCGCAGGTGATGCAAACTGACATTGAAGCTGAATCTTTCTCATCTCATCTACTAGTATGCTACTTTCTCTAATGGTACCATCTCTCTTTATTGTTTTTAGGTGTGAAGCATTTTCTACATATCCAAGAACATATGATCTACTACATGCCAATGCTTTGTTCAGCATGTACCAGGACAAGTAAGGGTTTTGCACCTTGCATTGAACCCGTAAATCCTTATTTTTCCTTTTTCATCTTTTCTGTTTTGTTCTTTCATTAGAGATGTCTCACATGTTCAAATAATCAGGTGCAATCTGGAAGACATTCTTCTGGAGATGGATCGGATCCTACGCCCTGAAGGTGCAGTGATCATAAGGGATGAAGTTGACGTAATGAACAAGGTGAAGGTGATAGCTCAAGGCATGAGATGGGACACCAAGCTGCTTGATCATGAGGATGGCCCCTTGGTCCCTGAAAAGATCCTAGTCGCAGTCAAGCAGTATTGGATTGGAAATGAAGATAACACGACTGTGAGCAGCAGTCATTGATTGTTCGAGTTAAAACCTGGCATCAATATTAGCGATCGATTGATGCTGGTATTCTGCGCGGAGCTCAGGTGAAGAATAAGAAGAAGAATGAATGTGCACTTGTTTCTCATTGTTGATCCTCGAGCCGTCGTGGTTGATGTGTTGCCGAATATTGTAACCTCGGGCTAATGGGACCTTTACACGATGTGGTATGCTACATGACATGTAGAAAGATACTGGCAATTTTAGCCGGTGTGGTGCTGCATGCGTATGGTAAAGTAGTTCCGTTGATGCTCAGTAAGCGAGCCATTTCAAAGAAAGTGTAATTTATGAGAGAAGTATAAATTTTTAGATCTCCAAAGTTTTGGTGGTATTCATTCTGAAAATTTGTGTGTAGATCGCATCTCCTTTGAGAACAGACCATGAATATGTTGGAGTTTTGGAGTATCTTGGTGGACTGTCTTATCAAATTAATTTGAACCGAAATGTTAACTCATGTATTGCAAAGGATGAATAATCATAGAAATAAATAATTATAGTGCATAAGAGCAAGTCCGATCAAGGATTATAAATGATGCTATATCTCTAATTTGAAATCAGATTATAACATTAGCATTTTAACAATGAGTTATGAGTAATATTGTATTTATAATTTGAAATCATATTACAAAAATAGTGTTTCAATCATTAGTTAAAACTGATGGTAAAATAAAACTGAGTTAAAATTGATTCCATATTTGGAATCAAATATAAACGTATCTATCTTTGTCACATCATCAATAATGTCTATTTATTAATGCTTTTCATTCTCAAAAAATTTAAAGGTTATATATTTACTTATTAAATGAAAAAATACACAAAGATATACTTGAAAAAATTAGCTGAATGTAAAGAAAAAAAAATGAGTGAAAAAATAGTTTGTCATAACTTTGAAAAACTATGATGTTTTGTAATTTTGATGAATAGTTTGTCATAACTTTGAAAAATATTGATGTTATTTTGAAAAATAACATCGATATTTAAATTGTGTTATATTAATAAAAAAAAAGAATAAATTGAACAAGAATTTATGAAAAAATAAAACCTTTTGGATGTAAAATAACATCAAACGTTGGAGATAAAATTGTATAATTGATACTAAAAATACTTTTTGATATCAAATCATAGCATTAGATAGCCACACTTATTTTAGCAGGATTGGACTTCCTCTTCGTATATTCTCTTTGTCCCACGAGAAGTACAATACTTCGACTCACATTTTAATGGTTGTGTTGACTACATTCCAAATTACTTTATTACCCTTATAGTTTTAAGAGATAGAGGAGTGATAAAAAGAAAAAACAGAAGAAAAAATAATTGAATGAATTGTTATGATATAAAGTAAAAAACTTTTGATAGTTTTGTAAAAAAAAAAAATAATCCAAATATAAAGAAATATTGTAATTTTTGTGAGACACACAAATTAAGCAAGTGTTGTACTCTTCGCGGGATGGAAAAGAGTAGTATTAAGCTTGATGTATTACACAATCAACTTAACCCGATTCACAACTGCATATTATGTGATATTTAAATTTAAAAGTTGATGACGTTTTTAAGCCTTTCAACATTTCTAGATAAATTCACACAATGCATACATTGTATTATTCAAATCGAGTACTAGATATAAATTGAATGATAGATCTCAAAAGATCTTTCATAAAAATAAAAATAGAGTTCTCAATATATATTAAGATCTTTTTGGTTAGAAGGTCTAATTGCTAATAGTTTAGCATATGATTTTAGTGTAACTGTATCTATAATTGGTAATAGATTTAATCTTGATCGTTCAAGTCACGATAAAATTGATCGAAGATTCTTTTAATTTAAATAAAACTAAATTATCTGATTATCCTTTAAAGTTTTTTAAAAGTCTCATCTATCTTGTCATGAGATTTACCGTTCATATGGTTTGTAATCTAAATTTTTATAATACAAACTATACGTTGCATAATAATATGTCATAATAAAAATAAATGGTCTTACATAAACTTAAATATAACGTGGGATAATTATTTAAAAATACCTAGATGAGTTTCACTTCACATTTTAGTACTCAATTAATTTCGTGACACATTAAGCTACCCAATCAAACTTTAATTTTCTTTTTGATTCTTTATAACCCAAAATACCTACAATATTCTCATTTTAACCTAACCATATCTTTCTTAAACTAACCCAACACACATTTCTAACCCAACCCTAACCCAAAAAATCCTTTTTTTTAAAAAAAAAAATATCAATAATAAAATCGATCCAAAATCAAGAGATGAATATCAGGGACAACGCAGAATCAAAAGATAGACAAGTGAAATCGACTCCTCCACAGTCATCGATTCTGCTGTCGCCGACGAGATCATCACCGCCAACAATAACCACCACCACCACGTCAACGTCCTCGACAACATGGGAAGATGTTGCAGACATACACAAAATCAATCAAAAAGATCTATTTTTTTTCAAAATTGAATTGGGTTTTCTATTATATGAATTGGATAATTGGTAATTATTATCTCAACAACTTGGAGAAATGTCGCAGTGGAATGAATCCATCACCATCATCTCTATTTTTTTTTTTCCAATTTTTTATTTTTCTGTATTTGCTATAAATAATTTTACTCGAATTAAACAGGATTTGAAATGTTGGGATTGTGATGGAGATAAACAAGGGTGGCGGGTGATTGTCAATGAGTGGTTTAACTTCAACTTGTGAAGAAAATAATCGTAAACCGTGGGAGGAGGAAGATATATTCGTTTGACGAGTGATTGATATTATATAAATTATAAATGATATGTGAATTATAAATGATGATATCTATATTATTATTTTTTATTATATATGTATGAACTATGTGCATGTTATATGAAATGCAATTCTTTTTCCATCATGATATGTAAACTAATGATGTAGATATATAAATTGTTAATTTCGTATTATGAATTGAAATAAAATCAATGTGAACGGTGAGTTATGCCATATAAACAAGATGAATATGATGCGGACTAGTAAACAAGAGTGCTTTATGAGCTGTGTGTACCACTGCCTATTTATATGAACTTAGAAAGAAGCAATATGAACTATAACAATATTTAAATGTATGAACAGTTATATATGAATTATTGTATATGAACGGTTGTTGATGTTATGTTTGAATTGATGTTTTATGTGTATAACTGTTATTCATATTATGTATGCAATGACGTGTTGGATCTATGAGACGTTTTGATTGTATAAATTTGATGTTTTATATTATGTATGAACTGATGATTTATATATATGAATTGTTATTCATACTATAAATGAATTATTATTCTTAAAAAAAATCATAAATGTTTGTTTAAATTGTGAATTGTTTATATGCAAATAGACTGCTTTTTTCACACAATGAGTTTATAGTTTTGACTAAATAAACTGTTATTTGAAAATTAAATAATGTACAATGTTGAAATATTAAATAGTATTCAAGGAGCCGCCGTTTCGCAAAGCCAATATTGGGTGTGGAATTTGGACGAACATCAAACCCTAGATTTAGTTTGAATCCATCTCACCGATCGAGTCCGGATAAGAGCAATTAGCTTCGAATCTGACGAATCACGCTCGATGAATCGATTGATTTTTTCAATTTCAAGATCAATTTTTGTTTGGCTGTTAAGGTTCGAATAGTTAGAATTTCGAGGATGAGGAAAGAGAAGTGGAGATTAATGTGGTCAATTGATTTAGCGAGTATGAATACTAACACTTGGATCTATTTTAATTTTTTCCTTAACCTACCTAATCCGTTATGTCATCCAACACAAATATTAATCCTTAAAAAAATTCATAAAATGATTATATTTAATCTACATTACATACAATTATACATTGGACTATTCTCTCCATCATAACCTCAATTAAATTACAATATCATCTTATTTTAAAAAAATTTCATTCCGTAATTTTTTTTCTTTTTTTTATCAATCTCCCCATCAACACAAATCGATGAATAAAATGAATTTTATAATATAAAAAAACACTCAAAAAATCAAGTAGATCAATCGAGCAAAATGAAAATCCCACACAAACAATATTATTTTATATTATTTTATATAAATATAAATATTATTTTTATATCAAATCACATCTAATTAAACTATATTTTATAAACAATCATTTAGATTTTATTATAAATTTATAAAATAACTATATGTTTTATCATCATACATATATATCATATCAACATAATATATTTATTATATTATTATTATATTATAAAATATCACCATTATCTCCTTATAATTGTCCATTCCTTAAAGCAAACCTGCAACAAACTTCTCAAAGATTGAAACTGATAACACACAGGACAACTCAAGCTCGTGCAAGGTTCCAAATGGTCAAAGACATAGTATTTCGGAACGCTGCAAACAACATTCAGAAACAGGTGAAAGTCATACCAACTGAAAACAAAGATGCTATTTTCTGAAACTGAGTAGGGATTATGATATACTTATTCTATTTGTTCTTAATGAATATATCATGTATTTTCGACATGAGACTGGGACAATATACACCATATGAAAGCCCACTGGAATCTCAAGTTTATCCATAGAAGATGCCTCCATCAACTTTAAAAACATGGAGCATTTTGCATGATCAATGATATTAATAACAACCCCATATCATTCTTCCTTTTCTGTTTGAGCTTCTGTACTAGGCATAGATGGGAAGGAATCCAGCAAGCTTGCAGCAATGGCAGCCTTTAAATCTTCATCTTCGGCTTCAACATAATCAGTAAGCCTATTCCCAGTCCTTTGAACTCTACCTGATGAAAGTGAGGATTCTTCTTTCACATTGCAGGCTTTTAGTATTCTGGAGGAGTCTTCCGGAGTCAACCATTGACCATACCCATTGGAAGCTTCTGATGACGAAAGCGGGCACTCCTTGGGGAAGTTACCTCTCACCAGGAAGATGCTCCACCCAGCACCTTTAAGCGAGTCAAGACAAGCTGAGAGGTAAAACTTTGAAAGGTACTCTGGAGCTGCATAGAGACTGTCAAACTTGTACCATTCCCCATTCACCTTCCTGATGCAGAACCAGTGGTCTTCCAGGTGACATATGAATGCGTTTTCCAGCTCAGGGTCAATCTGGGCTGGCTCCGCGACGGGAGAATTTAGAGGAATAACTTGCAAATCCCACACTTCCAAAGCTTTCTCCAAAACCTGTAGAATATGTTTTGACTATTAAAAGATGAACTGTTTCCATGTGATTGCCATTTCTTTTGAAAGAAATAGGCAAGCTTAGAGCGCAATGAGGATCGATATAGAAAAAAGCATCCATCATGCAGCCATCACAATGTAGTCAGCAGAATAGGGGCGATAATTGTAAGATCTCTGGCACTCATTTTGAAAGAACTTACTGAATCTATTTATTATGATATCACCACAGCTCACAGCATAACAGGCCCAATATTTATGGTCCAAACAAGAATCAGTAGCACCCTCCTCTTGACAGATAATTGATAAATCATAAAAAGAATTTGCCAGTGGGACGAGCAGCCATAAGAGAATCTCCTTCCTTCATCTTGAAAAATGCATATACCAGCCATAAGAGAATCTCCTTCCTTCATCTTGAAAAATGCATATACCGTATTAATTTGATAAAACAGAAAAAGGAAAAAAAAATTAAGGTCTATGCAAACACATCAAACCATCCAGAAAAAGGAAAAGAGGAATCTGTGTCGAATGCAAAACTACATACAAATATTTTAAATCCACCAAGTTCATAATGATGTGATATACTATCTCCATCCCATATTAATTGTATAATTTGCAAGATAAGCAATAAAGTTAATCACATTATAAACGGTTGACGACCAAACAATATTTTCTTAAAATTTATCATGAAACATCAGATGGTTTAAGTTATATGCTATAATCCTAGACTAAAAGAATTTCGAAATGTATCATTTAATAGTCATATGAAACACATCAAAATACATATTGAATAGTGGATTTTTAGTCATAAGTTTGCTCCAGGATTTTTAGTTGGGTCTTAGATCGTGATTTACTCTGGTTGTCTGCGACGATAAAATTACTTTCGAGGATGAGTTACCTGGAGCATGTTTTGTTACATGCGCATGCGTTCATGGTTCTTAATCTGATGATTTATACCAAGTACTAATATACATGATCCTTAGGCCTTTTTTTTTTTTTTCTTTTTTGGGTTATTAGTAGGACTATAATTAGAAAAAATTGGACGGAGAAATAGCTTCACTTGTCTATCAAATTATCTTTCATACAATATTGGATGTCATTTCTTTTCCTTGACCCCATGTATATAATTTTCAAAAATTTTAAAAACTGCTATTTTCTTAGCCCGTGCAGCACATGGCTTAGTATTCTAGTTTAATTTTAATAGTTCAATATAGAGTTTTATTGATATTTATGTTAAAGTTATTCTCTCTTTTAAACTTAATCTTGATTGTTCATTCATAATCAAACAATCAAAACATTAACTTGAATTAATTTTTTATTTAATTCAAATACTGTCATTTTTTTATTTACTAACAATTGATCTCAACTATCATATAAAATTGAACGATCAAGATTAAAAGATTTGAGTCAAACACAAATCTACCATATTTGCTTAGTATATGTATAGCTAGCTAGATAGATAGATATAAATGGTCCATATTGATAACTATTATGCATTCTCAAATCTTCCATATTGATAAACTAGTTGTGTCTCGCGGCTATGAGCATTCCCAAAAATAAAATACAAATCCCAAAAGGGGAGGAGATATAAAAATAACTAATTTGTGTGCTCGTGCTGTTATGCACGCCATAATCAAATACTCCATCCATCCGAAAATAACAGCAACATGAAAAATCGACACTAATTTTTATAAAATTTCTTTTCCACTTGCAACAACACAATACTACCTTTTCCCTTTTTTCATTCTAGACGCGGTGGTATGTTTTTGAAACAACAAATTATTTGCTTTTCCACCAAAAACATGGTGCTTTTCCCCTTTTCAATTCATTTTCCCTCCATCTCACATCATAAATCACCGACTCCAAAACCAATTCTCCCGCAAAGAGAAAAGAGGTATGGAGTCAAGCTTTAAAGAGGATTACCCATGAAATTTTTGCTATGGAAGATGAGAGATAATAGGAGAAGTGGAGAGGGGTGAGGCTTGTTGTTCTGTTTTCCCTCCCTCTCTTTTTTTCAAGGTTTTCAAAGGTTTCAGCCGATGGTAAATTGATCATTTCATAAAAAAAAAACCTTATATATTTGGGTTTGTTGCAATAAAACTTGGACACCAAAAAAATTATTGCTATTATTTTCGGACGGGGGAGTATAAAATAAGCATGACAAATGGATACTAAAGATTTGTTTTAGCTTCATTAAATTTCGACGGTTAGCTAAATATGATGGTTAGCTAGATTAAGAAACCCAATTCTAATTTTAAAAATTCAAATAATAATATTATCTTTCTTGGTGCTTTGCGTAATATCTACACTATTTTTAAATTTGCTCTCGACCTTTTGATTAGAAATTGGGCAGCTAAGATTAAAAACTGTATGTGATTCAGACAATAAAAAATGTTTTAAAAAAAGACGATCCGACGTAACCACAACCTCAAACACTTTAGTATGTAGTATAGGTTTGTGCTCATTTTATTAGTAAAGATACTCACATTTGCAAAGTTAACATGCTTTCTTCAAGGGAAAATTCCCAAAACATACACTCTAGACATCTAATTTCTCAAAGAGTGCATCAAAGTTTCAAAACTCCCATAAAATACACTTTTTATTAGGTTATGGATGAAAGGAAGGGGGAGAGGGTGGCGGTTGTGGTTTTATGAAAGAGGCGAAGTGGGATTTGATGAAAAATAAGATCATTTGGGAATTTAAGAAATAGGGGATCTTAGTTGGGAATAAATTCACCAAAGTGAACTTGTTAAGACATTTTCTCTTTCTTCAAAGGTGTCAAGATCAAAATAGAACGTCTAGCTTTGATTCTAATTTTTGTGTCAAGTGTATATAAAAAGGTTAATGGGTTTCAGACCGAACATCATCAATCGAAATTATTAAGACAAGGTTTTGAATTACAATATTCTGAATCCATTCAAATTTGGAATATATGACCTAAAGATGAAGAAGAGGAAGAAAGATGGCCCTTGGCCTACTAGGGTAAGGAGACTTAAAACCTATAATTGAAGTCTATGTTTGAGAGAACAACAAGAGGATAAATTTTATTAGTAACATCCAACAACTCTATAGAGATATTTGAGATTAATTGCAAATTAGTGACTATCGTTGCTACTTTCTACTACTCCAGATTTCTGTTTTATTTTTTTGAAAAAAAAAACAATTAATGGTAACCAGATGATTCAAAAAAAAGGATAAAAATGATCCATCAAGCTTAGTGCCTGAAGAAAAAGATAAGAGATGTCGCCTCTGGTTAAACTATTTCTACATTTTCCGAATCATTAAAATAATCTCCAACAATCATTTGCCAGATCAATCTATAAGTATCATGACTCAAGTTTCTCTGGTTGGCCACTCTTATAAATCACCTTCACACGAGAACTGAAGTAGAAAATAACCTTTATGATTGTTAATCGCCACGTTTGTTTAACCTGGTTTGTTAAAAAAGGATGATAAAATTTTGATTGATACTATTGAACATAATGCTTGTTGGATACAAAATTTTGGCTAGATTTCCAACCATTTACAAAATATTAATTGTTTGATTACTCTTTGATTGTCTAGTTAACACCTAATAGCTCAACCAGATCTACAGAGTACACTTGAAAGCAATGATACAGAGATTCTGGTTTCTTTCAATGTTAAAATGCTTCAGGTTCATAATGCAGTCCCGTATATAATTCAGAATAGCCTACCCACCTCATGTACATCCCCTATCCCAAGTTCAAATCCCACAATAAAAAGCGAACAAGTATGAGGATTGATTCAACAAAATAGAAATGTGATAATCTACAATGTTTTGCAGGATCACCCGTTTGATTTAATATCGGATCGCTCGGATCAGTAGATTGGTTCGACTGAAGTCTTAAATTTCTTAACAGCGCCAAAATGACTACAGCACTTCCAAAAAATCTCAATCAACCACACACACTCTGACAATAAAAATTCATAAAAAAAGAATCAAACTAGAAATGCATTCCTCAAAACATTGTACTTTGAAAATTAAAACATCGAACTATAAGAATATATAAAAAGCATCAAACTTTGAGATGTCCCCATCAAGATTATAGCACGGCCATAAACCAACACAACCCAAGAACAACAACTAGAGCTAAAGTTCAACTCTCAACGGAACCCTTTGTCAATTAAACAGTGCCCAATATGCAATCAAACAATAACTCGAAAAACTAATTTAAATTTGTACAGAATATAACTCGGAACAACAAACAACAAGAGAATAGAATAATCAGGGATACCTGGATGCTGAAATCGCCGCCAAGGGAGACATTATGAGACTCCTCGGAATCAAACGCAACAAAATCTCCTCCTCCTCTTCCGCCGCCGCCTTCCATCATCATCTGTCGCTCTCTCTTATCGAGATCGGCGGCGAGGGCAGCCAAGTCGAACTCAGAGAAGAAAGGACCTTGTAAAACCGTGTTCACACAATGTACTGCGCAGAGTTTAGATTCCTGCACCTCGTGGTACAGAAGTCCGCCATTGCTTGGTCCTTCCATGAAGAAATTCGAGAGATGAGATCGATGCGGGGTTGATGTGGGTGTGTAGATGTGGATTTGAATTAGAATTATAGGGAAAAAGAAACCCTAGAAAATGTTATTGAGTTGTATGCGGAGAGGATTCGTTAGAAAGCAGATGGAGCTGATCGGGTTTAGTTTGGTTCAACTCTTTGGAATTTAAAGGCTTTCCCTCGTTCGGGTGGAAATGATAATTGAGAAAAAAAATATATTATGATATAAATATATCATAAGAAAAATATATTAAATAAATAATTAAAAGTAAATGATCAAAATTTAATAAAATCATTTATTTATTAAATAAATATATTTATATCATGATATATATGTTTTAAGTTTTATAATAATCAAATAAAACATAATAACAACTCCTCAAAAATCTATCGTTTGATATCATACAATATTTTTTCAGTTCCCTTTCGTTTTTTTCATTTCCTCCCTACTTGCAATCTTGAACTCCCGATCCAAGTGACAATATCAAAAATAATTGTAGCTAGAAGTGGATTCTCTTGTCACAGCCCGCAAACAAAGCAACACCAAAATGATGAAAAAAAATGTTAAACCATATTCTATAATAATCATAAAAACAACCTTCAGAGTACAATTGACTATCCTTCATCAGGTAAATCCAATGCTCATCAATAATCCCATTGGATTCGAAACACTACGAATAGGAGAAAGGCTACAAGTTTCGAAAAGACTCAATAAATTCCTGTTAGTATTTGGAGGTCCAAAAGTGTGAACCTCAGGTTACATATGATCGTCTCCAGGTTCATCACCTGAAGGAACAAAAACTGCTGCCAGCAGCGAAATGATGCGTTCCCCGGCCTCGGTTACCAGGTTGGCAATATGTCTAAGATTGAGAAGCAAACTTGAACCTTCATGCGAGAAGCGTCAAGAACATTTCCAAGTTGAGGCTTCCCTTCCAATGGAATCGCACAGTTTCATGTGATGATCCAACTTAAACTAGCGCTACTTGAAGCCCGACATGGATGCACTGAGTAGGCTTTTCTTCAATGCAAACTTAGTCTACCAATCTAGGGGAAACCAGCAGCCTGGAGGAAAAACTAAAAATGCCACGAAGCCAAATAACTGAAAGGAATAGAGCATGAAAATAGGTGACAACCGGTAAATATGGGTATCACCAATTCACCACGAACCTAAATTTACTGGAATATACTGCTGACGGATGAATCATCATGTATGCGCCAAATTGTTTCCCCCAACAAGTTTGCTGTCGAAAGAACGGTCAATTGAGGGAAGTTATTCTTCTCTGATGCTGGGATCGTATTAGTGACGATAACTTCTTGAAACAACCCGCTTGACAACTTTTCAATTGCAGGAGGACTGCGACGCAAAAAATTCACAGATGAAGGCTATATGCAAAGTGTTCCAGTTACTGAAGTGAATTTATCTAAAATGATGGTGATACATTGTTGAAAATAAGAACTCTTAGGAAGAGGGCACAGATCTGTCACCATCACCACTGTTGGTTTTTAGGTGTTATTAAAAAAAAGGAAATAGAAGATCCAAAAAAGAAGCTGATACCTAAAGACAGCATGAGTGCAGCATGCATAGACTTCTCGGGCGCCTTCTTCATGCAACAATACTGCACCTTTCGCAATAGTCCCTACACATGCACCAGCGCTGTAAGAGTCAATCTACAATTACATGAAGACATTATACCACTTACAAAGCAAATGGGGCTACTCACCAGCAGTGTCAATCATGTCATCCACCATGACCGCAACTTTTCCCCTAACATCTCCGATCAGATTCATCACCTGCTTATCAAATATAAACAATATCAAGGATTGTCGGAATAAGAAAAAGAATACAAATAAATTCTAGAGGATGGTATTAATAGAAAAGAAATCACGACTTCAGTTGTAAACCGTACATATCAGGGGATTGAGGATACAGAAATTCAGAAAAACAACACTCATAAATTTTGGATGAGAGCAGATACTATACACAATCACAAACTCAGTTAAAAACCGTATACGGTGATCTATTCAACCATGTCATGAAAACCCAAATTCTTATGCCTGGCAAACTTATGTCTCAAATTTTGTTAAGAATGCAGTGAAATGATCACAAGTTGCAGTTTTAATGCAAAGTTAATCAAGGTTTCTAACTACATAAATGAACAAAAGAATGCAAAGAGAAAGTGGGGATGAAGCTCATACAACAGATTTAATCTGTAGGCCTACGTGCCTGAAGAAAATAGCACATAAGATTTTACATGTACAAGAAAAGAGATTTTACAAATGAACATGAGTTGCAAGAGAAAAGGAGAAAGGATAAGATACTACCTCAGCGACATTGTGACCTTGTCGCCTTTTATCCACAATTGCCAAAGGAGCATCAGATAACTTCTTTGCAAATGCCCGAGCTCTGGCTACTCCTCCGACATCAGGGGAGACAACCACCAAATCATTGGAAGCAAAACTCTTGCTCGCCAAGTAATCAAGGACCACAGGCTACACAATTATCATTACAAAAAATATTATCGCAAGCTAGATGCAAGCATCAAGAAGGCAAGAAGTCTATAGGAACCGTACATTCCATTTCAGAGACACCACAATCGTATATCACCTGACAGTATACATGGTCCACCGGGATATCAAAGTAGCCCATGGATTGTCCAGAGTGAAGATCACAAGCTAAAACTCTGTCCGCACCAGCTTCTGTGATGAGGTTGGCTACTAATTTGGCTGCGATGGATTCACGTCCTTGTGTCTAAATGAATTAGAAAAGTGGAAAGGGTAAACACTACATACACAACATGAGTACAACACAAGAGAATAGTTTACCTCAAAAGTAATGCGTGCAACGAAAAAGAGTAGCACTCATGAAAAGTATACCATAGCAGGACAAAGAAAGGATGTTTGACACAAACATACATGCAAACAAATCGGAGAGATAAATTTTCTAGGAGTCATATTGCGCTTGCCTTTCTATCAGCTCTGGCATAACCAAAATATGGAATAACTGCAGTGATATTCTTTGCAGATGCTCTTCGACAAGCATCTATCATAACTAAAAGCTCCATGAGATTCTCATTTGCAGGAGGGCATGTCGGCTGGACGATATATACGTAACTTCCTCGAACACTTTCTTGCAATTGCACATATATTTCACCATCCGCAAACCGCTTTATGTTGACCTTTCCCAACTCAAGGCCCATATACCACGCAATCTCCTGAGATTTGGCACCAAGCAGAGTAGAGAACATTCGATACATGGATATAATATATAAATGGAGATAAATAAGGCATTGATGGAGAGCTTGTTGTGTGTGTGGGAGAGAGAGAGAGAGAGGGGGGGGGGGGGGGGGGGATGTATTAGATCCCTGTGTTTTATTCTGATGATATCCTAATGAACGATCAATTCATTATAATGCAGACAGATTATACTCTGTGAGTGTGTCTTCACACATCTGAGATCAAGTGTGACTACTTAAAATCACCGATCAAGATTAAAACAATTAGGAGATGCATTTAAGCATAAGAATCAAATAATTCAAAGGCATACTATCGTTTAAGTCGGCCGTTAACTTCAAAATACATCTTCTAAAGATTTAATCTTGACCCTTGATTTTAATAAACACAGCTACGGTTAGGTATGCATGCTTATAGACAGCGGTATAGATAGAGTGAGACATTTTTATATATGGAGAGACACGTGGATAAGGACATAGCACCGTAAGGCTGTCTTGAAATATAAAGTGATACTTGGTCTACGAGCAACAAAAGGACATGGTCAAACCATGGCGACCACATCAGGATGGTCCTTTAAGAAAATTAACGAATTGAGATACCAAAAGAAAGCTGGGACCATGCAAGGTTAGAAAACTAAGGTCTCTAATTTATTGGATACATCAGAATAAAACCACTTGTTTCATTAAGTAATTTAGCAAAGGAATCAGCAATAAATGATGACCACAAGAGATCTGTAGAATCAAGATGCAGCCTCAGCTTTGAGCATAAATATAAATGACTACCAACAATAAGTTTCACTAAATAATGTCGACGACAGAAAGCTCGATTGCCAAGATTTGAAGAAAAGCACTTTTGGACCCTACCGATGCCCTATACATGAATTATCGAAGAGTAGTTAATTCACAATGAGTTAATCTGTTCATGTAATATTGTACCCATTTTTTCCCCTCCATTTTGCACATACATTGCCATATATATACAATCTGCGAAAGAACATAATAGTCTCCAAAATAAAGAGACACCAAGGATTTGGATGAACCTGAGCAAGAGCAGGATTAGCAGTACCAGAGAACAGCTTTATTCTTGTATCACTTCTGTTAATCGAATTCTCGAGGCGCTTTGAGTGCAAGAAGTTTGGTAAGCTTTTTTCATCAAGGATTGGAACAGATGGCCTCCCATTTACCAGCTTGTATGGCTCATCCAGATTACATTTCTAAACAAAGGGAAAGCTCAGATCAATTCCTCTGGTTTGCATCATGACAAAACAAGTCGAAAAACAAAGTAAAAAGCAACAAAAACTAAAGTTTGAAACATAGGGGGATAGTACAAGGCTACAAGCTAGTCATGCAAGGTGTTCACAAACAAGAGCATCAAACATATCACAAGAACATCACCATATATGCGCCTTCCGATCTAACTAGGTGGTTATGACTTCTAGGTGGAAGCAGAAAACTTATAACAACCTTTTCATGTCAAGTTTTCTTCTTTATAATTATGGCAAGGATTGATAAGCCCAAAAAAGGCATTGAAGAAGAAGAATAGAGGAGATATTCTTCGAAGTTGAATTTTTGCAAAATTTTGCAAGTGAAATCTAACGCTCATGGTAAGACTTAGACAACCAGACAAGTTAATCCTGACACAAAGCAGATATTTTAAGAGTTCCTAACACAACAATTTGAGGCTCTGTTCACAAATTTTGATCTTTACACAATAACCTTGTCCCTACTAAAAGAGTAAGAAAGTAGAAAAGCTCGATGGAGATCGCTGATATTGTCAGTGCTCTGTACATAAATTCCCCATCAATAATAGTTCCAAGTCCTCCCTCACAACCTCAATGTCTAAATTTTAGCACTTGAGAGGAATATCACTATGCATAACATATCTCCCTCACAAAAAAAGCCCACCGTAGAAGCCGCTGAGATGGTCCTCAGTCCGCTATCATCAAAATATCAAAGACACATTTGCAACAAAAACCTTAAACCATTCACAAAAGCAAGTTCCACCCTTAAGCCGAACTATAATTTTTCTTCAAAACAATATATTTCTCATGATTTAATGATAGTACTAGGAAGTAGTAAACTAACGAACATTTAAGAAAACTAATGCAAGCCTAACACCATTATAGCTTGTAGTAATGTTCTAAAACAGGTCTATGTGTTTGGATCACTAGAACCTAGGCTTTCCCTAGAAACCCTCAGAGCTGTACGAGCCTCGGTAAAACCATCCTTCTTGCCCTTAACTTAATGTGAGGTCACACATGTTACCAGATGCAGCTGGTTGGCAAATGAATAAGTATTTCAGTATTGTCCAGAGAATCATCTAGAGATCCACTCAAGTCTACTGCTCTCATCTAGGAATTTAGGCACTACAAAGTGGCCTTACTGATGAGGCAAAGTACGTACCTAGCATTTATCAAAACATTGATTCGAAAATAACCACCCGCAAAAATTGAAACTCTAGCACCAACTAGAGCAAAGCATTCATAAAATCTCCAAATTTTATTCTCTCCATACAGAAAAGCAACAAATAGACTGCACCTATACACGAGACAAAATCAATAACACATGCATAATGGAATGACAAAATCAATAGAAATTTCAAATACAAATTCTATCAAAGTAACACGACAGGGAGTAGGGAGAGAGGGAAAGGCCACATACGACACCGTTCATGGAGCAGAATCTAGAACGAAGAATCCGCGGCGGCGAGGTTCCGTTGCGGACGAAAGGGTGCTGAGGAGACTTCGCCGGCGACGACAACGACGGAAAGCGAAGAGCGAGAGACGCCGCCATTGTGTACAGTAGAGGGCGATGACGACGAGGCAGCGGTTGCGTGGCGAGGGAGGATTGCTGAATGGTTTGTTTGTGCGGTGGTTTTGTGTCCGAGACGCTGCTTTTCTGCGAGGAGGCGAAAGGAGAAAATGAATGGCTCGACTAGAGATGGCGTCGTGGCGAGTCTTTGACGATGCGTTCGTGCCAAAGAGAATTTCGATTTGGAGTTTGTTCTTCATACTAAATACTTTGTACGTTTTTTTTTCTCCAAGCATGCTTTGTGTCATAAAGTAGAACGAATTCACTGTTTCAATATTAAACGTTCTATTTTTTATATTATAATTAAAAAATTTATAATATAAATTGATAATTGTATGCTGTCAGATTTTATATGTGTATGTTTTATAGATTTTACAAATAAAACTTGATTGCATAAATTTATTAATTTATTATAATTTTTTAATTTACAATATATGAAAAAAAATCCAGTACCCGAAGTAGTGAGTTGGCTCCCACTTACCGGACAAACTTTTTTTCGTTTTTTTTAAAATTCAAACATTTTTTCAAAGAATTTTTAAAAAATACTACTTTAATAATTTTATTTCAAATAAATATCATCGATTTTTAATTTTCATGAAATCCTAAATTATCCAAAATACCCATCTTATCCTCAGCCATTCTCTCCTCTTCCCCTCTACTGTTGCCATACTAATCAACTCCATCACCGTTGTCTCATCGTCGTTCCATTGTTGCTCAGACTCGATCACAACCGTCGTTGCTTCGTTGTACCTTCCCAGCTCGAGTATCTTCCTTTCTCATCTCACTCTAATTCCCTACCCATTCATTTTTCACCATTTTCGTCTCGTCATCGGTAAAATCTATGGCTCGATTGTACGGCTCCTTTGATGATTGTGATCTGGAATATGCGACGCGTCCTAGGGCTTCAGATTTGGTTGATATGAGAGGAGGTTGATCTGCAAGGAGGTTGGATTTGGGAACAAGTTGTTCAAGTTCCTGATATGAATGAGGAGTTATTGAGATCAACCCCTGTGTCTATGCATATCCTAACAAGAATACTCCTTTAGCTCGAGGTTTTGAAGTCAGCTACCACCATGCAGACGTTGGCTAATTCAGGTCATGATTTCGTTGTGCTAATGGCTTTTTTGGGATGGAGGTGCTGGTGGTTGTTTCAAAAGTACGCATATGAAGAAAAAAAAAACGTCTAATCAAAAAAATAATATAATACGTTTGTCAAAAAACTCTAATAATTTGTACGTTTGTTAAAAATCTAGTACATCTAAACAAAAACTATTACACACATACAAGAAAATACGCTTATGAAGAATTTAGGACTCAAAATTGATTTGTTTTACACGTATTATTTTCAGACATACTAGTACGTCTATGCAAGTAGAAAAACTAATACACCTAAGGAAACTAATGAATACTACTAAGCCTTCAAAAAATCTAGTATATCTACACAAAAGGTAATACTTTTATGCAAAAACTAGTATTCTAGATACACATTCTAGTACTAGGGGTGAGCAACAATATCCCAAAATCAAATCATCGAATCAAACCGAATCAAATTTGATTTTTCGAATTCGATTCGGTTACTTCAATTTTTGATATTTCTATTTAAATCGAACGTTGTTTCAAGCATCAAAGATGACATCTGATAGATGGATGTTATCTACGAATTTTTGTGTTCATATCAAGATAGGTTTTGGTGGCAGGTTCATATAGGAACGAACTAGTTGCTAAGTACGTTGAAGGAAGGGTAGAGTGAACACCAACTATGGATCCTGACTGTATATCAATGCCCGATATATATGCGTATCATCAGATCGTTTAAGACAGGTGATGATGGTCTTGTAGTTGTGAAGCATTGGTGTAAAAGGGTTAATGATACAATATTAAAAAAAGAATACTATCCATTAGACTCATACGCTTTCATGTACTCTTTTTTATCTATACTTAGACCTGGATAGCCTTTGAAGGTATATCCTGATGTGATTGAAGGAAAAAATCGTGATAGAGATGCTTCATCTACTGCGGCATGATGATGTGGTTAATGAGGCACAAGTTTAACATATATAAGACAATATGTATCTCTTAGTTTGTAATTGTAACAAGTCCATGATAGTATGTGGTTCATGATGCACAAGGTGATGTGCTTTTTTCGGTTGAATTATTCAATGACATTTACTAGTTCAATAATTATGTATGTCTAATTATTTCTATCTCTCTTATGATTCAATGATATTGTGTTTGATAATTAATAATGAAAAATCAATTATCCTTCTAGCAATATATGTAACAAAAATTACAATACATGAAACACATCATTTGCGATATATATGATCAAGATCATGAGAATATCGTGAGAGATTTGAGTACACGATTTTCACAAACTCGAACCAAACATGAGTATATTAATTCAATGTTTCAATACATATGACTTGAAGAAAAATACATATTCACCAACAAGAAATACATACCAACATAAAGATTAAACTATTTCATATTGTAAACGGTAGTGCAAAACATGTCATCTGAAATATGCATCAAACAAAACAACATCATCCAGACATCAGCTTCTTGATCTTGAACTTGTGGGAGCTGCTCCACATGCTTGTGTCAAAGAATTGTCAAAACAATCTCGACAACCTTTTATCACATATCCACATGATCCGTCAAAGGAGGGGGATCGGTGATGGGTTTGGGTTTGGATGATAAAAAAAAAATCAAAAATATAATCCATTATTGAAATAAAAAATGGAAAGAAGAAGATATGATTGGGTTCGATTATAATTAAAATATAATGACTTGATATGATTTGATTATTTATTAAAAAAAATCAAATGATAATTAATAAGTTAGGATGACTTATTGATAAATAAGTTCTAAATAAATGATCTATTGATAAATTATTTTTGAAATATTTTTTTTAAGGTGTTTGGCATCATATCTTTTCTGATTTTTTATTTTCGTTTCACTGATGAAACAAAAGGGTTTGTTTCTGATTGTTGTTTTCGAAATGGATGAAAAAAAAAAAACTCCGCTCTGTCTCAAATAAATTACGATAGATTATTCAATATGATCGTCCCATATAAATTATGAAATTTCTAAAATTAGTAAGGATTTGATGATAAATATCTGTGTTATCACTACTTTATATATAATATCATTTTCACCATCATTATTTATTTTTTATTATCCACTCACACGTCTAATCCTTTGTTTTTCTTTTTTCTCACTCTGCCCATCCACAAATGACCTGATTAATTCTAAAAATCATAAAGGACATGAGAGTAAAATTACACAAAATAAATTGATTTCTTAATCCTTATGTCAAGTCAAAATTTTATAATTTATTTAAGATAAAAAATAAATTTTATTTTTATTTTCTGTTTTGTATGAATATATTATTCAATATCACGTTTAACAAAACAAAATAAAATTTTATCTTATAAGCAATGAGACACTTGGCGGGAAATTTTGCAGCACCCCGTCTACATTTTCCCCGAAATCTAACACAATCTTTTTCTTTTTCAACATAAAAGCCCAAACCCCAGCAGCAAACTAGTAGCCATCTCGTTCTTCCCCAAAAACAAACCTTTCTCCTCTTTCCCCTCTCTTCGATGTCAATCGCTTTCGATTCGTCTCCCGAAACTTCCCACTTCTCCCTCCGAGACCCTAGCTAGGGCTTTGGTACACTTTTATTCGCTCCGAGATCTCAGAGTGCGGCGGTTTAGAAATGGCGGATGCGTTGGAGGAGGAGACGGAGTCGACTATTTCGATCCAAGAGTACCTCAAGGATGTAGAGCAACAAGAGCTGGTAATTTTCGTATCTACTTGTGATGTGATTGTTTCTGTTCGTGTAGTGTACAATTAGGGTTTATGGAACTTCGAGTTTTGCTGATTTAGTGGTTTTGGTGTGCTTGATTGGTCGTCAAAGCTGTTCGATTTAGCCGATTTTGGAGTCCGTGAGTTGTTTATTAGGAATTGGTTTGGTTGATTGATAGAGAGGCCATAGTTGCATTTGGAAAGTTTCGGGAATCTGGGTTATACGGCTCATACACTTACAAAATGGGATTATAAGTAGTAAAAGTGCGTGTCCTAAATCTGATAGGCAATAGGTGAAGATGTTAGAATATGCTTCTAAGTGTTGCAAGGCACCATATTTCTGATGATTGTTCGTCAAACGCCCACTCACTGCAGCATTATTTGGGTAACATGGACAATCTTTGACATGGGCCGCAAATGAGCTGGTCAAGCTCGTAGTTTGGCCCTATAAAAGCTCGTTCAAGATCGTTAGGTTATTAAACAAATCAAACATGAACAGCGAGTAAAATTCATTTAATTAAATGAACAAGATTCAGGATTTCTATGTGCTTCTCAGCTTAAACTCGATCTTGGTAGATAACCTCAATTAAGCTTCGATAAAGGCTCAATTTGGTGAGCTCGACAAAGTAATCGAGGTCAAATTTCATTTTTGGTCGTAGAAGAAGGAAAATTGAGAAGTGTAACTCTAGTGAATCTAAAGGTTTTTTAAGCAATCTTGTCATATATTTCAAGGGGCCAAGAATACCTTACGATCAGTGAGAGAAGTTCAAAACAAGCTTATTAGTGAGCTTGTGGATGGAAGAACATTTTTTACTAAGATAAATATGCCAAGGTTTTGGCAAGGTGGAGCAGAAGTTATGTTTAATATGAGCTCTTGTGTGTTTCTTTTTTCTTCTCTTTTTTCACTTGAAGTATTCATTCTATTTTTCCATTGGATATACTCATATTAGAGGAAGAGAAAGGACACAAGTTGATAGGGCTTGTCGTGTCTTGTAATTCATATGCTTATCTCCAGTCCTCTAGTCATACGAGCATAACAGTAGTACACTATGTTGAACTGAAAATTGTAGATAAAAATAAGGTATGTTTTGTACAGGCATTGGTGATGCGATTGAGAGGGATGTGAATCGGACTAATATTATCATATGCAAAGGGTGCTCGTTTGTTTGTCGAAACAAATTTACAAAATTCTTCATGTTCGATTTGTTAGGTAATCCAACGAGTTTAGCTATGCTTTCATCATGGCTGAGCCAAATTTTTCATTGAGGGCACAAAGTCCTGCTAATAACTAACCTTGGAGCTTTGAGCTTTTCCAGCTTATCTATTGCCCGTGTCAAATCTAACTAAATGAGTTAGACAGCCAAGTCCATGTGTATTTGGGTTAAAACTCTTTTGATATCTGTCATGTTGGACTTGACCGGAAATGTGGTGATATATCTTTCCATAATTATCAATATTAAGTTTCCTAGGTTTAGGGATTTCATGATTTTTTTTTCTTTTGTCATTGGGATGATTGATATTCTTGCTGTATTTTAGGGTATTTCTTTCATTCTCACTTCAATATATATTCATGGTTGCTTGTCTCATAAGACATCAACCAGTTCCCTGCAGATCTGTCTTCTTTCTCTTCCAATATCCAACAATAAATAAAGAAAGCTAGACTCATGTCTGATCTTGTGAAATTCTTGGCTCCTTTGTTTTGACAAAGAGGTTGCATTCTCAATCTCTTTGGGCTTGTTTTGAGTTTGCTAGTCATCGTAAAACTGAGCCAATGCTCTTGAAATTAGTAGTATGAAGCTAAAAACTAAGGTTTATTGGAGCTACATTATTAAAAATTTCTTCCCTATACGATGTATAAAAGGACTCCCCCCTGATTGTTTGCCAAAATTACAAGTTCTTATTGAGCTCTTACAAGTCCTTATCATTCTTCTTCAGCCGAGTTCAAGTATGAGCTAAGCCGGACATGGGTCTGCTTGAGCTCATTCATTTCATTAAATTAATAGATATAATTTGCCATGGTTTTTCATCTGTATTTCCCAGTTGGTGACTAAAGCATGTTTTATGACTAAAATTTCGAAGAACTAAGTGGGATACCTTGCCAAAGTTTGCATTCCATTGGTAACTGTCGAAAAATCTTTTGTGGGTCAGAGAATTGATAAATCTTGTGAAGGTCAGAAAATTGATTATTAGATCTGCATGCATATGTAGTCTAGAGATTATACGACATCATACTCTATGTAACAAAAGAATGAGCATCTGATACAGAAGTGATAGTTATAAATAGAACAGACAGATGTCATGGTGGCATGATCTGCTTTTCTTTTGCTTAGTTTTAGTTGACTTCTGAATTTGTGGATCAATTTCTCATTGGTTCTTGCTAAGGTTTCTTGTTTTATTTGGTAAAAAGCAGCACAATATTTTGGAAAAAATAAACAAATGTATGAGTGATTTTAGTCAAAAAGTAGTTCAAGTTGTAAAGTGTGTGAAAATCTAGTGCTTCTCATTTATATTTGCGTAGAATATAATTTTCTATAAGTAATCGTATGCTCTCACACTTACTAGCTAAGGTCATATGATGCACTATAAATTAGACAAATGTGTAATTACACTCATTGTAAAGTTTACTTCCTCCATCCCAACGATCACACATCTATTTTTATGCAAACATCTGTGTAACAGTTTACACTTATGATAGTTTAACTTCTGTACTTTCAAGTGACATTAAGAAGAACTTTTCGTGTCATCTATTGTTGGACTTACAAAACTACTCAAATATGTATTGAATAGTAACAATTACAACAAGTTTGTCTATGTTATGGGACGAATAGAGACTAGAGTATATTAAATAGAGTCTCATGGTATGTCGGGTGCTTTGAAAGATACCAACATATACTTATTGATATTAATCCTTGAATCGTTCTAAAAATATAAATGGGTGTGTCGAGCCTGGTTTTTAAATGGTTGTCACTACCCCACCGAATATGGAGAAACTACCCTGAGTGCTAAGAAACCCCAATGTTAGAAGAAAACCTCAGTGATTGGTGAAAACCCACCGAGTAATGAGAAAACCTCAGTGATTGGTGAAAACCCACTGAGTAATGAGAAAACCCTGGGTGTTCTTGATAGTGTGGTTTCTCTCTACTCAGTAGGGTTGTGGCAGTCCCTTTTCTTCTAATATAATTATATACTCTGATATAATAATATTAACGGAAAAGAGTAGTTGCAGCCACTTGGCTGCAGCGACTGATACTTCCAATACATTGGACTAGTTCTACAATTCGAATAGAAAATCCGGAACTTGTCATTTGTGCTTGTGGAACTAGTCCAACGTATGGGAAGTACCCGTCGCTACAGCCAATTAGTTGCAGTGGCTGCAAGTACTCTTCTCCCTAATATTAATTCATGATTTTTGCAAGTGTATCAACTGTAAAAGTGGGTGCAAATATATCTGTAGGTTTAAAATCTCTCTAAAAGAGATCTAAATACAAAAGGGAAGATGTAGCAAGTTAGAGATGAAGTAAATAAGGTTTGAAGGGATTTCGATGAAGTAACAATAGAAAAAAAAGGACGCATTCACATTATATATTTATAATTATGAGCTTTACCATATGCTCGTGTTCGGCTTATCAAGTAATTAACAATCTCAATTGAGATATTATCAACTCAATACCTAGCCGTGCTTCAAGTTTAATGATCTTATTTGCAGTTCCAACTTAATTAAGGGAGGCTGACTGACTGCATAGTTTTATCAACTAGCTGCCAAGTCAGCTGGGTCATGCAGTAGTGTTTATGAAAGCATTGTACATGGAAACAATAGATGAACCAATAACTTAAATAATTATTCAAACAGCCCGTTTCAACTTATCAAAATTCAGAGCAGATTGAAAGGAACGAAATAAACTTGGATATGCAAGACCATGAGAAGTTATTTCCTTGACATTTTACTACTGTTCTTCAACAAGCACCTGTAATTCTGTATAAGGAGCAATTGTTTTGCGAGACAAATTAACAAGGAAATGCTATGTCTGGTTGATTTATGGTAGCTTATTGAAGTTTAGTTCTTTCATAGTCAAGGTATAAGTGCAGATGAGCCAACGTCCCAACTAATTTCCTGCACTAAGAAAAAGGGCTACATGTCTTAGAGTACCTTTAAGAGGCTTGGTCCCTTTGGATTGTGTATTAGGGAAAAAATGTTAAAGAAAATGAAGCACCTTGACATGGAAAAGCTGGCTCAGACAAATAGTATACCATGCTGTTCAAATTTTCTCAATAGATTATTGCAGCAACATACCCATCATCGAGTAAATGAATAATGAACGAGAGAACAAATCAAATAAATTAAATCCATGATTGCCTATTATGCCTCCAGTTAGACCAGTGATCATGGGGACAATGGAGCTAATCACAGGCTATAGTGCTATACTCCAAATACAAAAGGAAAATGCTATAATCTAAATATAATCCAAGGGCAAATTTTTTATTGTTATCTTTCTGTAACATTTATATCCCATCAAAAGGTCCTTCCTTTCACTAGATTCGTGAAGCTTGCATCAGTCACATCTATACTCATTGTTCTAAATATCCCCGATATGAGCCAATATATCGTTTTGGGTACCACACTGATACGATATTATATAATTAACTCGCTATGAAAAAACATGTCAATATCACCCTATATATCAGTGAAATTCGATATATCTTTCGATATCCAATATAACGATATATCGTCTGGTATAATGCTTTTCTAATCATAGTTTATTTTTAAGATAAAAAACATTTTAAGAACATTTTTTTCTTGACATACATTAAAAAATATTTTGCATTGTTTTTTCAAAAATCAAATTGGATCAATACTCTATTATAGGCATATATTCATGTAAGCATCCAAGAATTCTAAGGAAAAAAAGGACATTGGATCATCACAAGATCCATTAAAAGGGGAAGACTCCTGGAGTCTGACATATCTCTTGTCAATGATAACAAATCATCGAAGTTGGACGAAATACATAAAGAAGAAATGATTGAAAATGAATTTGAAGATTAGAGTAGATTTTAATCTTTATTTTGTAAAACGATATTGTTTTAATGTTTTTAATCTTTTATGTCAAGGTTTTGCATATTTTTCTATGGTTTTTTCAATATTTCACTACCTATTTCATTTATTTATATATTTCAGTCCAAACTATATCCGATATTCATAAATATCCTCAATATATCATCCGATATCCTATATGTTTTGATATTCAATATCCGATTTTCGATATCTGAGATCTAGAACCTTGTTTATACTATATATTAAACACTTTAAACGAAAGTGTGAAGGATTGTAGTTGTGTAGGATATTTAGATTTATTTTTTTTTTTACAAAATGAATCACATCTCGGGTTTATTTTTAATCGACTCAAAGAGTAATTCTTTTTTTCGGAGTAAAATAAATATTGTATAAAGTTTAAAAAAATCTTAATATCGTGTAAAGTTGAAAAAAACCTTAATATATCTTATAAATATATATCTTTCAACAAAGTTTTTAAAATCCCATCAAATTTTAGATTAGCTCTCAATTTCTATCATGTCCACAAACTCCACAAACTGATAGTGGTCAAATCCAATTATATTTGTCTTGTGCATAAATACACGGGTGCACTAACTAGTACAACCTATGTAAATTGGTGCAAGGTTTTCCATGTCTTAGACCATCATTAACTGTATGATCAATTTGATACATAAGTGCAGGACAAACAAGCAGTATGGAGATCTGGATTTGGTATGATTTTTTGTTGGATCCCAGTTGTGAACTTTGGGTTGAAACTTATAAGATATGGAATACAAAAAAAAAAAAAAAGTTCAGGATCTATAGCAGCAGCCCCATTTTCTGATTTATTGGGAAAGTGGGTTGGGTAGAAACCGCAGAACAGAATACCTAGCACTTCAAAAGTTCATCAACATGTTTTTTTCATGGGGAATCGAGTCATGTGAACCATGAGATCAGTTGGTCAAGAAAACATTCAATTGGAACACAAGCAAGCATTGGAATTTTTACCATCTTACTTATGAGAGGTTATGTTTCTTATAGTTAGACTTATATCCTATATATATGTGCAAACAATAGCGATGAAAAAGAAAACCACGATAAAGTTAAGCGACCAAAAAGTACTCCCAAGTCCTATCCTAATTCTAAACAGAATACGAACCATGGTTCGCCAAATCGATTATGTAGCTTTAATGGGACCATTATGGTTGATGGTCAAATTTATCGATTTGGTTGATTAGAGTCGTTCATTAACCGCTCTAACTATAACTAGTTCAATCTAGTTGGTAAGGATTGAAGAGAAATGGGTTGAATATGTTACCTGTTTCAATGAGTGATGTAATTTTGATAGGCAAATTGCTCATTTTTCCTCTCTTTTACAGGAAGCAGATTTAGTTTTGGGTGGTGATGAAGGCAAGGAATGCACCTATTCTAACGGTTATATGAAAAGGCAGGCAATTTTTTCTTGCTTGACATGCACACCTGATGGAAATGCTGGAGTATGTACAGCTTGTAGCTTGTCTTGCCATGATGGTCATGAGGTGATTTTTCCTGTTTTTCAATACTTCAAGTTGTAGATCATGTGATCAAATGTGAGTTATTAATCGTATCCTTCGAGTTCAGGGTTTACAATCCCACATTCCTTTGATTTGATTATATCATTAAATATTACATTTCACTTAAAGAGATTAACGGGTCTTGGGTGAAGGATTTACTCTTGCTGTATCACTTCGTCTAATGATTCATATCCATCCTGTTACCACCATGCTATGTTTGCTGTTAATCTTGGCATTTTGAAAAAGATAATTATACTCCCGGATTATCCTGGAATTGGTTAACTGACAGAATGTGGTTATTCCCTACCCGAAAAGTCAAAATGTTGTTACCTCTTACTTGACCTTGGTTATCGTGTCTTGGTATGTAGTTTTGGCCGATGTTGTCATCTTGCTTTATGCTTTGTGTCAAGAGCATTGCTGCTTGGTAGCATAGGGACAATAGTAGAATGAATTTGGACTAGGTCTTGTGGCCAGTCTATCACCCCAAATCCTATGGTGTAATTTACTTTGCATCTATGCTACTGTTTCCATCTCATAGCTCTTCATAACATTGTGGGATCCTAACCGATTCTGTTCCAATATCCCATTATTTATGTGGTTTAATGTTTTCTCCATGTGGATAAAGTAAGCTGTCTTATGTTTCAAAATCTTGAGTGGAAAATTGTAGTGAACCCTCATTAATCATGCATTTTTTGTTCCATTATCTTGCATCAAAACCTGCAGCCGGATGCATCTTTCTTTAACAACTGAAACTTCTTGAATTGGTATTTGATACTTTCTGTTTGTCGACGCATGATCTTTTATCAACTTTCTTGCTCACTGTTCTGGATTTTTAGCTCGATTGGCTTGATGGTGTGCAATAGTAGCCATTGATATGTAATATTTGTTCTGTCAATTTACTTGGAAGCTATGTTCTGCTCTCTTTCGTAGCGCAGCAGTAGTTTCCACTCGTCAGTATGTGTTTCACAGTGAACTTCTTGGTTTAGGTTCTGGAGCTATGGACCAAAAGAAACTTTAGGTGTGATTGTGGGAATTCAAAATTTGGCGAGTTCTTTTGCAAGCTTTCCCCTAATAAAGATATAGAAAATGGGGAGAATTCCTACAACCATAACTTTAAAGGTGTGTATTGTACTTGCGGTCATCCATACCCTGATCCAGAAGTTGAAGAGCAAGAAGAAATGATACAATGCTGCATCTGTGAAGACTGGTTTCATGAAGAGCATCTCAATTTGGAGTCCGCTGATGAGGTTAATTCTTGCCTTTTCCTTCAGACTGGCTACTTACCTTCTGTTTAGTATTTTTGTTACAGTAGCATTTTTGCGCGTGCTGAGAACAACTGTAAACTTAAGCATGTTTATCTGGTAAATTGCCTGCTTGCCTGGTAACCCTAGTTTCAGACTGCTAGTGCGTCCATGAAAAAAAATAATGATAAGTGCTCGAAGCCATAAATTGCTAAGTTGATGAAATCAATGGACAAGATTGATTTTCTTTAGTCAATTAGTTAAAACAGCCTTTAGCCCCTTTTTAGCAAATATACCATATATATATGGATATTTGTCATATAGATAAACATTCTTTCCTACGACTAGCATTGTTGGTTTCATCCCAACCAAAAAAAAAGAAGCATTGTTGGCATGAATTTCAATCAGGTTCTCATAAAAGGTTACTTAACAAGCCACTATCTCTTGGTCTTATAGCACTTGTTAATGGATTCGGATTTAATTTTTAAAGGCACTTGTCCTTGACCTGCTTAATACCTTGAATTTAAGGACATTGAATTTCTAATTATTCTTCTATGAAATTGAAGATTCCCCTTTATTCTTGACAACAATGGGGTCATTCTGTGAAGTAGAGCCAGTCCAGCGGGAAACAGGACAAACCATGGTCCCTAGGCTTGCTATCTCATGCATACTTTTTCATACTGTGGCAAGAATGTACCCGTTTTGTTTTCTACTTTTGAGATACCGAACAAGATTTTCTATATTTTCCAGATCCCTAGAGACGAGGAAGGTGAACCCATGTATGAGGATCTTGTATGCCAGGCTTGTTCACCGACCTTCTCTTTCTTGGAACTTTATCCACAGCCAATCAGGGTAGCTGCTAAGCAACATGTTGCAATTGACAAAGTCAAGGAAAAAGAAGTTCTTGATGCGGCTAACAACAGTTGTCCATCCTCTGGGAAGCTTGAAATGGAACACGGCTCTAGTGCTCTTCTTGAAGATGGAATGGCTACGCTTGAAGCCTCTCGCGAAGTCAGGAACGTGACTGATAGCAGCTCCATTGCTGGCTCAAGTGCCCATTGTCTTCTTGAAGTCGAGCTGTTATCGGACCTACCTGCTGCAAAGGGGAGCAAGGCTCTGTTCCTTGCCAAAAATTGGAGAGAGGTTCTTTGTCGATGCAGAAGATGCTTGAGCTTCTATGAGTCAAAGCATATCGGTTTCTTGTTGGAGAAGGATGATTCCATTGCAGAGTATGAGAGGATGGCGAAGGAGAAGAGGGATCAGAAGTTGCAGCGGCAGGAGGGCACGGAGTTGAATTTCCTGAACAAGCTTGGCCATGTAGAGAAGATAGAGATTCTCAATGGGATCGCAGACATGAAAAATGAGATGCACTCTTTCTTTGTATGCTCCTCGTCGTGTCTCCTTTGTGAATTTTCCATGGCAATCTCTGATCTGCATTTGGTTTGCCCATTTCAGGAATCTTATGACGCTTCACGGCCAATTACTCCTGAAGACATTCAGCAGGTCTTTGAAAACCTTGCTAAGAAACGCCGTCGTGAATTCTGAGGAGCTGCTTCCATGTTTAATGTTTTTCTTTTGACGTCTTGGTATTTTGGAGTATTCTACTCTTAGTTGCTGGATCATCTTAAACCAGCTCGACTAGGCAGCTCCATGTTATGCTTCAGCATATTTGTAAACCAAGTAATGAGACTCCTTAAATCTGTAGTATTCTATTTTTACTTTCATTATCTGGGTCTTGGATTAGAGTGGCTTCTCTTGTCTAGTCGTGCAATATTATCAACTGTTTTTGCAATTGGTCTAGCATTGTTTTGTAGTCGGGCAAGCCGCAAGAGAATTTTTTTGAAAATAATTTTTTTAAAAAGAAAAATTTTAAAAATAATATGGTTAGAAATTTATTTAGAAATCTAGCATTTTTTTACTATTCATGTGTGAGAAAACGTATGAAAGTTCAATGCTTTTATGTTTCAGAAATTGTCGTAATATCTTATACTTTCTATTCAAATCAAGATTTATAAAATAAGTGTCAAGATCTCAAATACTTCCTCATTGAATTTGATTTGTAAGAAGATCTAACCAAGAAAGTGTCAGTGATTCCAACTTTTTTTGTCCAAATCAAGATTTATAAAGTGTTAGGACTTCTAACACTGTCTCACTACTGATAAGGAGATCCTTCAAGAAATAATTCTGCAAGAAATAACAGATAAAACATAATCACAACAACCAGTTTGATCACAGGGGCCTATGCTGCAACAGGAGCATGAGAAGTTGTTCTGGACTGTACCCACGAAACAACTTCTTCCCTAGACGCCTGAAAACACCCAGCTTGATCTTCACTCTGCGTAAACGGCGCAGAGAGCTGCTCCACATGAGATGCAAAAGCAGCAGGTAATCCTTTAGAAAATCTGTGGGTTCCAGCACCAGTGTAGGCCGAGAATTGCCTAGGCAGATCCCCTTGATGCTCGACAACTGCTGTTACGCTAGTGATCCAATCCTCGAGAGCGGTGAGAGCTGCCCCTATTGATAGTGTCTTCACATTTAAACTCCACTCTTCTGGGGTTCTCTTTTGCAAGTTCTTATATAGCCCATTGAGATTGCCGAGGTGTAAGAGCTCGTGTGTTCTCACATGGAAATCATTGTTTCGACATATGTCGATCAAGCAGTTACAGACCGCTCTCCTTGTATTGATTTGAGCTTCAGTGATTATAGCCTTGAACTCCTCTCTAATAATCTGATAGCTAGCTTCCTTGTCTTCGATCAGCCTAACGAAGGAAGCCCACCTGGGGTTAGCAACCTGCAAAATCTGAAAAACTTTGCGCTCATCATCCTTGTTCTTGCACAAGGACACAACCGATAGCAGGCATGCACAAAGCTGATCATCTGGCACAACACCTCTAGCAGTTGCCACCTCAAAAATTTCAACCAAATCATCCATCCTCCCTGCTCTTCCCAAGCATTGAATCAAGCAAGTGACAATCATCACATTAGGCTGGACGTCCACCTCCAACATCTCCTTAAACAACTCTACTGCCTTGTCGACTTTCCCTCCATGAGCATACACATTTACCAATGCCGTGTAGCTATAATTATCTGGTATACAATGCTCCGATTCTCTCATCTCTTCAAACAATCTCTCCACCACCTCCTCCTGCCCAAGGTCAGCAAACATGCTCAGCAATGTATTATACATTCTCAAATCCATCGGCCAGCCATTCGATCTCATTCTCTCCCTCAATTCCATAGCGTTGCGTGACCACCTCGCCTTCCCATAAATCTTCAGAAGTGTTGTCAAAGTTTTCAAATCCGGAGTGACTCCGGATTTCACCATATCCTCGAACAAAACCCTTGCAAAAGCCGCCTTCCCAGCCTTTCCCATGGCCTCAATCAAAGTGTTATACAAGTCCAAGTTCATCTTCACACCAAGAGACCTCATCTCGGTCATCACAAACCTTACCCCATTGCAATTCCCGGCTACACCAAATGACTTACACAACACAGACAACGTAACCACATCAGGAGTCCACCCATTCGCCATCCCTCTTTCATACAAACTCCTCACTTCCTCTACCTTTCCCAAGCAAGCATACACATCCAGCGCCACATAATAAGTCACCTCATCGGGCATGAACCCCGTCGCATACATCCTCTCAAACCACTTCACCGCTTTATCAAACCTCTCACACCTCTTCGCACAAGTAATAATCGTGCAATACGTAATATTATCGAGCGCAATCCCATCCTCGATCATCTCGATTGCCAAACCCTCAATTGCATCAAACTGTCTCCCATTCTTCAAGCACTTCATCACAACATTATACAAAGTAGTCTCCATGTTCAAGAACTTACGTGATTTCACCCAATTGAAGAACGCGAGCGCCTTCTCCCACTGCACAATCGAATTCAACACCAACATCACCGCGTCCCGCTCGACCGGTATACGCATCTTCCCAAACACAGCCATCAAATCCTCACCCGAATTCTCACACCCATTTATATCTCTAATAAAACCCCTCAGATACCCCATGGGAAGGTTACTCGAGTAAAGAGAGCGCCGCTGGCGAGTCAGTGACAGAGCAGAGGGTCTTCTCTTGGTGGGATTGATCCAGACCGATTTCGGCCCGGTACTTTCGACGAATTGAGAAGGTGGGTTTCGCTTTTTCTCCTCTATGGAGGGCAAAAGTGACTGGAGCTGGTCTGAGAGAGAAGGGTGGCTTCTGCTGCTGCTGCTGTTGTCATTGGATGATTCATGTTCAAGCTTCTGTGGTGTGGTGGTGGCTGAGCAGTGGATGATGGAGAAGTGTTTGAAGGGTTTTGAGAGGAGGAAATTTGGGTGCTTGGGAAGGGTGGGGTTTGAGGATTTGGAGGGTTTGATGTCGAGAGTGATGGAGAGAGGAGCGGCAGCCATTGGAGAGGTGGGAATTGAGTGGAAAGGAGAAGAGGGGATAAAAGGGGTTTATGAGATCTTTTGTGAGTGAGGTGGCCTTATCCTTTCCCTCCCTTAAATCAAATTGTTAGATTAATCTATTGGTAGTGGAGATGTTTCCAAATAAATCAATTATCTCCTTCAGGATCGAATGATAATTCCCTCAACGACGAACATATTATATCTTTATATTTATCAAATCGTAAAAGAATGATTAAACACAAGGGATTCTCAATTTTGATTACGCAAGCCACGCATTAAATATTTCTATTATACCTATAGTGTTCGATATTAGGTTTAAATCCTAATCCTTCTCTCAAAGTAATCAAGATTCATGATTCAATCATGTAGTGATCAAATACAAGAAAGCATTAAGCATAAACATCGACGTCAACCAATTGAATAATAACGTCTTACAATCAATAATAAAAACTAAACCTTTCAATAAAAATGGCTACATCAATACCTTAAAATGAGAATTTAGTTAACGACACAAACATTACAACGAGAATGGAAAACATGATGGAAGAATCAAAAGAAAGAGTAAACTCAATGATGGTTGGTCGAAATCGTCATTGTCTTTCTCGTTGTCTTCAAATCTTGATCTACACGCTCGATGTGTGTTTTTATGTCCAAAAGTCCCCCGATTATCCCATAGATATCAAGAATTTCCCCATAGGTCAAAATATTACAAAAGTATATAAAGGAGATTATAAAAAATCTAATCAGGAAAAAAACCAAATATTCTTTAAATCTCATCGGGTTTCCGTTACACCTGTAACGGCTCACAAAGAGGGTGTAAGCGACACTAGTTTTCAGCTGTCCTAAGTTATCGAGTTCAAGATGATAAAAATCACTCCAAAATTCTTCAATATAGATAACTTAAACACAATACTAAGGAGAAATCATGACAATATGTGAGGAATTTAGACACCTAACATATTTCTTAGTAACAAACTCGGTCCAACATTTCATCTTTAGCCATCATCAAACCAATGTTTTGGTTACCTTTCCCAACGTTTAAGCTTAGCCCATGTAATACCACACAAGCTTCTTCAATTATCATGGATGGAAACATGTATGAGAATGACATTGAAGGAATCGACCAATAGTGTGATGACACATAAGTTAATATATGTTTAAGGGAAACTTGGCCACTTATGGAAACTTGGATACTTATATGTCAAATTTTAAGATTAATTAAGGACCCATAACCAAGTATATGCCAAACATGGAAGAATTAAGGAAATTTAGGTGTGTATGTGTCATGTAAACAAGTAAAGAAGGGGACACTTATATGCTGCATGTCAAGACATAACATGAGAACATGACATTTAAGTGCACATGTGTCCTTGACCTAGTTAAGGAAGTACTGTCTCACTTCTACCAAAAGCTCTATAAATACCTAAGAATGAGCATAGGGCAAAGCATATGTGACATCAAAGTATTAGCCAAGTTAAGAAGAGGAATAGAAGTAAAGAAAAGAGGAGGCGTCGAGTAAAGGTCTCACACATGCCAGCGCGGGGATATAAAAAAGTAACAAAAGGTGTGAGACGTCACAAGGAACTCAATGGTCTTTCAATATGGCTTATTTATGTTTATCTTGGCTCAAGCTCAAGGTTACCCATGTTTAAGTATTTATAATTATAAGTACGGTTTTATAATATGGTTCTTAACTCATGGTTTTTACCAACGATTATATGTTCTATGAAAGCAAATCCATTTTATATGGAAATCCATGGTTGACGAAAGCATATGTTTCTATGGTTTTATAAAGGTTTCAACGAAATATTTTAGAGTGTTATATGAGTTTCGCAAATGTTTGAAGGCAAGTGTTTAAGGCTTCACATAGTGCGAGATGGTAACGATATGCAAAATACATGAAAAGGGAACATGACCCTAACTAATGTTCTGGCCCATGGTATACCTAATTCTGTTATGCGTCTGCTCTGTCATCTTCTGATCACTCGCTGTTTTATGATGCTCTGTCATCTTCTGACCACTCGCTATCATGTACTCCGTGTATTTAAGTAACGAGTGTTCTCTGAGTTTCTGAGTTCTGACTTAAAGGCTAATAAACACGATTACAACGTTTTTCCCACTACTTCCGTCATGATTATGCTAATGTTTTCAAAGTTAACATTTCAGAAATACTCAAAACTTCTTATCAAAGTCTTAATCGTTTTCACATATCATAGTATAATTCTAATGTTTTTACATGCTCAAAACGTTTTTGTCTCACTTTTTTAAATGATTCTAATGTTTTTAGATCTAAGAAAAGGATGAAAGAACGATAATAACAGAAAGATGATAAGATACGAGTCTTATAGTTTAACCTTAGGGTTAGACAACGATAACGTCTCACGTTACAGCTCATGAACTTGGTACAAAGCATGAGGACTGAACTTGGGCACTTTGTCATGACTTCGATCTTAAAACATCTCTCTTCACTGAGACGAGTACGGCTATGGTGGTGAAGGATGGAACAAGTGACGTGATGGTGGAGGCATGAGGCATGCTAATGATGCTTACGGGTGTGGCAGTAAGGTACTGAGAGCATCGGTGGTGGGCATATCGATAAAATATCATAACATCAATCTATTGTCAACTCAATATATTATGATCCATCTGAGACGAAAATAGTAGAATATAGGAGGTGGTCTAGAGCCTTTCAGCTTCTAATATTTGCCGAAACATCGTTTAAATTTTCTTTCCAAACTAGAGTATGTATGAGACTACCCAACTCCAGTTTTCTGTACACTGCTGCACAAACTAAGGTCACTGAAAATTTACATCAACCTAGGACAGTATGCTGTATTAAACCAATGGTAAATAGCCTTTAGCTAGACTTTTTCGATCGCTACCTTCTAGGAGAACCGAGATGATGATCCTCTAGGTAGATCGTGTTGTCTACTTCCCCTCGACAAACCACTGTCACTAAAGCTCCCTTCAGAAACATTATCGTCTACTTCAAGGAATTCACTGTTCCATGAATTCAAGGGAACATCGCTGTCGTCCTTCGATTTCTTCTTCAGTTCCAGCCGCTTCACGTTTTCGGATATCTCATGGAATGTTTTATTTACTTTGGCGAATCCCCTTTCCACAGGCTCTACCACTTGAGACACGGTGAACTTCATGTCGTCCACAACCTGGGGAAACAAGAGATTAGTCATATCCGATAGCAGAAGCAAGTAAAATCAAGCAGTGACAGGAAAAAGTATGCATCCCTTACAATTTCACCACTTCCCAGCACAACATCTCGAACAGATTGAGGAAAGCTGAACCTCTGTCGATCATCATAACGAGGAACTCGCGTCCTCGTAAACTTTCCACAATCTCGTACCTCCTCTGGATCTGGAGAAGTGCCTAGCGCAGCATAATCATCCATCACGGCTACATTTCTCACACACCTTTCTCCACGTTTGTATGGTACAGCTGGGAAAACATAAAGATGGACCACAGCTGCAACGCCCATCTGCCAAAAAGAAAGTAGAAAATTACACCCAAAAGAACCCTCTAGTCGGAGACCTTGCACAGGTTACAAAATCTTGACACTTGCCAATTAGTAGTAGCCTCAACAACTGTTACTCCATCATATTGAGTTCTTCACATTTTAGTGTTCTTGGACGTTCATCCTACACATGATCCAGACGAGAAGTACGAGAAAGGTAGTTACGCAGGAAATATATGTCTGGCCCTTATCTTGCTGTTATTACTTCAATATTGAGTACAAAAATATGCTGCCCCAACGTGATTAGAGATCCGACAACTACTATGCATCAAAAGTAATGCTAACCATTTACACAGGCCAAGAACATGAAAGTAAACAAGCACACCAAAATGATTGAAGGAAACACAAAAAGGCAAAACATTATCACTAACCTCTATACAAATTATGTAATCTTGGATACGTGTTTTCAATTCCTGAGCAAGAGAACCCCTCAGCACACCAATTGAAAAAAGAAATGCAAGAGCAACTCCTTGCCACCATGTCAAGAACACAATTGACTTGAAGGTCAGAAATTTGGCGAGGGGTTTTATTGGCTCCAGCTTATCCTTGGTTACAGAATAGAACTGAACAAGGCAGTACAGAGCCCATGTCTGACTAAAATTAAGAACAACTGCCAAGTACGGGTAGCTGCAAAATCAAGAAAAGGAAAATTTACATCAACATATAAGGAAAACATATATATATCTAACAAATTAGATACCTCCACACTAATCAATGTTCTAAGATTACATCAATAAAGGTCAGAAAAGGTCAATGGGCAGGAACTGAACTTGAACTGCAAGAGTTATGAGAGCGAAAGAAAGAGAATTAATTTTACCCGTAATTCCACTGAAACTTTCCTTCTCCATAAGCACCAAATGCTTCTAATATCATTGCTAGCAAAGCGCATATCATCTTCACTATCATCTGAAAATTGAATCAAAACTTCTTTTAAACAGTGAAGTTCAAAATAAGACACAATCTGAAAATCTCTTCACAAAGTGTCACCTACATATTGGACAATGCCAATTTTCACTGCATGATAGAAGTTCGGACCAAGATACCACTCTCTAATCAGGCAGTTGAGTGGAAATGGATGCTCAACCACCCCATATTCATAACCTTCTTCGATAAGAAGAGAACCAGCAGCTACAACACTTTTCTGTTCCATAAATTCAATCGTGCTATCTTCACCGCCTGCAACAAAAATCACAACATACAAGTCCTGTTATGTATTGACCACTTGGACGAGAACAGAGTATGTTCCAGTTAACAACTGAATAATTAAATCAGGTGCAAGAATCAAATTGAGATTTGAACAACTCAATAGTATACAGCCAATGTTTTCCCAGATGAAGCAAGTCAACTAAATCTGAAACTTCCCACTCAACGAGGCTATCAAACCATAAAATACAAGGATAAACTGCACACATTGTATCACAATTCATCAATATTAATTTTTCTCAACTCCTGCTATCATAAATACAAAGTGTAACTTGAATGAGCTTTGAGCAATTCACAATTAGGATTTTGAAGAAATGTTTTTTTGACATCTTCGTAAACAGGAAGGTATTGAAATTATCAAGTTCCAGGATATCAAAGCATTTCATCGGGAAGAGACAAACATATGGCAATTTACCCACTGAATTTAACAGCACTCTAAAATATACACAACAGCTTTGGCATTTGGTGTGTCTACTCGTTGGCAACTTCTTACTTCCCCCATCCCACAAAATATACAATACTGTTTGGATGTCCTACAAAAATTGCAACACTTCCTTATTTGGAAAAAAAATTCTTCAAAAATACGAAAACACTCATGTTTTTTTACTTTATATCACATCAACCCTTGGTGGCGTCCAATGGGTGCCATTTGGTGGATACTTAAAGATATAGATAACAATGAGAAAACCCAAAATAAAGAAAGAATCAGTTAGGCAAGGGAGAAGTGACAGTCAGTGTTAAATTACCTAAACAAGCAATCAAATATCTCTCGAAGCAGTACAAAGCAAAAGCTTCATAACAATCACGTATTACTTCACAATTGAATGCAACCTTCGAGTCCAATAGCGACAAAAACTGCAAAGAAGTAACGAGCATATCTGTCATAATGTTTCTCATACCCAGAAAGATCAGAACAAAAACCCACTTAAACAGCCTACCGAAAAACTCAGCCTGAATAGAATTTAAGAAGGCCAACACCAACAATATTCCATTAAAAAAGGGGAAAACCAAAAGAAAGAAAGAATGAACAGTATCTACAAAGAGGGGAAAAAGCCTCACAAAAAGATTATGCATGTAAAGCCAAAAAAGAAAAGAATAGATGATAGTAGTTTTCAGCAAAAGACAGTTCCCAACTTATTTCTCTAACCAATGTAGTGCTCACCCAAAATAGGTCGATGTAGACATTAAAAAGCACTTAAGGTGCTTCATAACTATGAACCAGCAACCAGTGTTCCTTCCTGCCAGTGTTATCACAGGCCACGCCTAATCTGCCTAGGCCACCGCCTAGGCACCCACGTTGGGCAAAAAGCCTAGGCCGACCAGACGAAAACAAACCACATTGTTCTTAATTTCAGCCCATAAAAACTATATGAATAAAAAAACGGAAATCCTAGATGCCGCCTATGCCTTTTGATAACTTTGCTTCCAGCAGAAAAAAATAATACTCCTAAATTTATATTGATTCTTCATTGCACACTAACAGACGATAGTAGGCTTGAACTTTTCCAACACGTATACACTGTCGAGTTCCAAATATTTTGATAATGACAATGGTCGAACAATTTGATTCTAAGTGCAGGATTGTGAGAAAACACTTGAAAATCCGGGCCTACCTTGTTGGTATAAAAAAATTACAAAAGAGAGAAAGGCTCATGCCTTCACTAGTTTCCATAAATATGACACAGATTTGGAAAGCCCTTGATTTGGTGAATGCTCAGATTTGTCAAGTCTTTATACATTATTCTGATTAATTTTATCAATAAAGGTGGCTGAATTTGAATCAGCTAAGATAGCTGAGTTTTTTTCCAAAACTGGAAATTTTATTTCAACAGGTTGTTTTTTTTTTTTTTATACTTTTGGTGCTTTTAGTTTTTAAACTAGATTTTACCTCATTTGGTAAAAAAGTAGCTATAATGGAAGATTTAAAATCAACCCCTACAAACCCTTATTTTATTATGGTCCAACAAAAACTTGAGAGAAATATGATTTATTTTTTTTAGTTGGGTTGACTGAGTTGCTGATCCTTCACACACACACACACACAGGCTGACACACAGGCTGAGTTGAGTTGGCTGAGTTGCTGATCAAAGGAAGATTCCTTGATTCGAGGTGACAGAACAAGAGGAACACCCAAGCCTCGTTGAGATATGGAGTTGCTGAGTATAAGGAGTTCAATCAAGGAGACAAGAACTAGAGAAGTACAAGGAGTTTGCTACATGAGATCGAAACTAAGAGTGCAAGGAGTTCTATCATGGAGGATAGAAAATGAGTGCACTAGGAGTTCAATCTGGGGTAGAAACTGGGTGTACACTTGAGGTTATATCTGGGTGATTGGAACGATCTGTACTTCATGTTGCCGTATTGCTAAGGATATATTGATATAAGAGTTCTCGAGCATTGATCTTGGAGAGTGGTATAAGAGAGGGGAGAACTAGATACACTAGTGAAGGAAGTCATAATATAAAGTTCTTAAAAATCCCATTGGATACTGTATATAAATCTTTTGTCATAGCTTTCCCAAAGGAGAAATCAATATATAAACATTGTGTCCTACTCTCTTCTTACTACGGTTTTTTTTTTAATTATACAACATACAAGCATTCACAAATAGGTGGAAACAACCGGGCAAGAAAAGCATTTGAATCTAGAGCCAGACCATCATCAAGACTCGGGTCTTCCTTCAAGAAAATCCGAAAAAGCTGTGAAAATCTCTTATACTCAATTCACTGATCTTTTCTTGATCATTTGACATACAAGGCTTACAAGCATTCACAAACAATTGGAAACAAACAGGCAAGAAGAACAGTTGAATCAAGACCCGGGTCTTCCGAAAGAGAAAATCTGAAAAAAGAGTTGTGAAAATCTCTAATACTCAATTCCACATCCCCACCTCTTCTACCCCCCCCCCCCCCCCCCCCCCCCCAAAAAAAAAAAAAAACACCCACACTCACCCATCCCCCGAGAATCTCTTACACTCAACATACACCAAACAAGCAATGTTGTCAACAAGTCGCAGGACTTTGTCGACTATCAGATGCCTTGTGGACTAGTAAGGAAACTATGCCTGCAAGTCCAGTGATTTATCATTTTAGGACCCAATCATACAACTTGTTCATGACCACGCTTTAGTAGTGCAACTTTTCCTGTCCTTATTTATCATATTCTTATCTTAACACTTGATCCCACTTTATTTGATGAATTAAATGTTTTTTCCTTTTTTTTTTTCCAATTCTATTGTCTCTATATTTAGCATTGTAATTCATTTTACTATTTTACTATTTTGATATCTATCACACATGAATGAGTTCCTTAAAGCAAATTGTGACATTTTATCACTATGTATAAAATCTTGTTGATCTGATAGTTTCATGTAACTACCCTCAGAGTTATGACAAGACCATCTCTTAATCAAAGTCACCTGGGTTAGGTATTTGACACCAAATTTTACACTGAAAACAGCTTGAAACCGATTTCTTAAATTTCATAGAAATAGAACAACTTTTATTCATGGATCGGAATGTCCCCTTAAATATGTCAGGTTCAATTCTGGAAGAAAAAAACCTCACCTTAGGGTTTGCGAAGTAAGTTTTGCACATCCTTATCTCCCACACCCCACATTAGACGGGTAAACTTTATCCTTGTTTCCCCTTTTTTGTTGGGAGAGGGGAGGGATAAAGAAAATACCAAGGAACCATAAGTTAAAAACTTAAAACTAATGTTTACTTTTTATTTTACTTTATTCTATTTTTTGAACTTTTGGTGGGGGTGGGAGGAGGGGGGACTGCTTATGGAAGCACTTCTTGTTTGGAAAGGGATAAAGAAAATAAAATATTGAGAAAACATAGCCTTACCGATTCCAATGCATACATAGGAACCATAAGAATCAATCCGATCATGAACTTCTGTTCCTGAAAGAAACACGATCGAAAATCAGCATCTATGGCTCATCATGTTACAAGAAAAAACATATTGATGTCCGTTGTGTGAAAAATATGACGAGAATACATTCAAAATTTCACACAACTGGAATGAACATTGTGGAAATAGAGTGAACACACTGTGGAAAGAACACGAAACTTCTTACTTCTTAGCCACTGAAACATTTATCTCAAGTAAACAATGATCAGAATTAGGCACAATACACTGAAAGAATTACTTATTAATGAGAGTGAGAAATACCTCTGGCTGATTATAAGCTGCTAAATGCTCAAAGATCAGATATGTGGAGAGCACAAGGGCAACTAGTACAAATATACTTGCAGTAAGGATTGTCCAACTGTAAAAAGTTTTTGGACCAGTAACCAGGCCTACAGGCCAGACATTCCCAGTTTGGCTTGTCGAGTCCGCCAAAGTTAGCAGGAAAAGGAAAGAGGAAAAGATTCCTCTAAACCCCATTGATAGAACAGCACTTCTTTCAGTATGGGACTAAGACCAGTACAGCGTATCAAGTTACATCAAGTTAGAGCACATGTATATCCTTTAAACTTTTGCCTCCAATCACTTCAAGAACTGAATTTCGAACGTTGATACCAGCAAAGAAATGGACAATCAGTATCCTTGCAGTCGCAACGATCCAGCAGTATTAAAGAATTTGATTTCTTCAGATGAGAATATGCAAACCCCAGGAAAAATGCTGCAAATACAACAAAACAATGTGTAACTAATAATAATAATAAAACCGCACCAACAAGGAGAGCTATAATGGCAGAAATAATCAGCAGGAAAAGCAACAGTATTGTTTCCCCAAAGAAGCACACCCAAGAGCCGAATTTCTAACATCGATGCGGCGAAGCAATGGACCCAGTCAGTTACCTCGACGATGTCAAGTATCAATTGTCATGACTTGGATTTAGCCATTAATATAAGGTATAGAATGTGAACAAAACTTAATGTGCTCAACAATCACAAATGTGATAATGCCAAGTTCATGTAGAATGTATCATAATTAAGCTGCCTACATAATACTGTCGATTAGGTTTAAGACAACAAGGAAGGCACTGTAGCTTTTGAAAATCTCCGTCAAACTTGAGAAAGCAGTAAAATGATAATTTACAAACTGACAGATCCATCTACATCTATACAAAGCAAAGTTCTTAAAATTTCAAAATAGGCTAAAACGTATCTTGCAATAAGATGAAGACATACTTTCCATTGCAAGATTAAAAGGAACAATGAGATTTCTAGAATATCTCGAAAGATGGGATCATCTATACAATCAAGTAGTCAAATTTGAATCCACAATATGAGGTGTGATACACTAATACACCATGACTGGTTGGGGAGCGAAGCTCTCATGAATTGATGGGATTCCGTCCTAGCACTAACGAGTACCTGCGTAATTCACAACAAGAACTCTGCAAAGACTATGACGGACTATGAATGGAGAATGATGGACTATGTACGGAGAAAACAGAATGTTGCGAACCAGCAAAGAAGATAGCTGAGCATAGGGAGTAGGGCTGTAAATGAGCCGAGCTACTCGGGCTCGGCTCGACCAATACTCGAGTTCGACTCGGTTTTTTCGAGTCGAGCCCGAGCTCGAGCCGGCTCGAGTACCTAATCGAGCCGAGTCTGAGCACATTAATACTCGGCTCGAACGGCTCGCGAACCTAAATGAGACTCCTATATAAATTATATATATTATTTACATATTTCATATTATATATTAATATATATATATATTCAAATATTTTTTAAGAAAAATATGAAGTGGACCCGAAATCGAGCCTATCGAGTCAAGTTTGAGCTCGGCTCGAAATGTAATCGAGCCGAGCTCGAGCTCACAAAATAGGGCTCGACCGAGCCCGAGCTCACAAAATAGGGCTCGACCGAGCCCGAGCCTTCGATTTTCGAGTCGAGCCGAGCCTGAGCCTTTGATTTTCGAGTCGAGCCGAGCCCGAGCCGGACACTGTGTCGGTTCGGCTCGGCTCGTTTACAGCCCTAATAGGGAGATTGAGCAGGGATCGGCAAGAGCTGAGGCAAACTCACATAGCAGGGATAAGGACATAGTATTAAAAGAGAAGCATAAGTATAGGCATAGAAAAAACTCGCCATACCTCGACCCTATTGTCGATGGTGGAACAACTCCAGCAGAGGGTTGTGTTGTAAATATGTAAATAACTCAGATATGCACAATAAGGAACATTTTTGAAATGCACAAATGAAGAAGATAGTGATTCATGAGTTATATGAACATGATAGGGTTATTGTCGAGCCAGTTCTTCAACTCACGCCCCGTTGTGTTAAGGGAATATAATCCCAATTGAACATCCTCTTTATTTCACACAAAAAAAAAAAAAAAACATTCGGTTACTCAACACAACAAGCTAACTCATCGTCGCAAAAACTTAATCCTTTTCATGAAGTCCTAATCACAGAACCACGGTTTCCGAATTACAAAATCACAAACTAGATTTCATCCAGCAACAGCTCGATTATATCATGCAAGGGTGAGGGATTACCAGTACAGAATTCTTCGCCAAATCCGAAGGTAATTCGACTCCGATGATGGAATTCCGAGTGAGTATCCCGGGCGGTGGGTGATTCGACGGTCGGCGATGACGACGACTGGGCGGAGACTGCTGATGGAGAAAGGCTGCTTGCTGAAGGGGTGGTGCGGTTAGGATGCGAATGCGACGAATTCCAGATGAGGTTACTTGTAGAGGAGGATGCACAAAATCTTCTTACCAAGGGTGATCAAATGATTCAAATCTACTACATACGATCTAAAACTACGGGCTAATATATTTTTACTAGGAAAAGGGAATCTAAATGCTACATGTTGAATCAAATTCTCTTGGCTCAATTTTAATTATAATAAAAGAAATCCTTATAAAAAAATTACTAGATGAGAGAAAATATTGATTTAATTTATTTGAATTTTAAATTTAAATATTATAAAATTATATATTATTTTGGAAAAATCTGTTATTCGATTGAAATCATATATTTTTTGATAATTTTGATAAATTAATCAACAAATTATATTCAAATCCTCATCTCAATGATTTATTACTTGTCCTCTAAAAATATTTTCACACATATTTAGCACTTGGAAATCTTATATATTTTACCTCCATCTTTGGAGGGAAAAACATTTGAAAAGAAAATTATGATTTGTTTGGGTCCAACATCATTTTTCTTTATCTTCACCCCAACCTTTCCTCAATCAATTCAATTTTACTCTCTCAAAATCGCACAATCTTCACTAATTTCATCAAATCTCATTCCATTAAATTAATGAAAAATCCCAAAAGTGTTAATGAGGTAGGATAATTATACATTCACGTGTCTATTGCAATAGACACGCGAACGTATAACTAGCCCATTATCACTGTCTATATATATAATACATATATGTTGCAACAAATAACATAGTGGGTACTGCAAATATTACATATCGATGATTTTATACTGTAATTTGATAAACTTATTTTGTAAGTTGATTCATGTGTGCAACCAAATTTTAAGTGTATTTTATATCCTCTCAACTCATAATAAATACTACTCCCTTCGTCCCAGAAAGGATGCAACCATTTGACATGATACGCGTGTCGATGCAAAGTTTGACATGCGTACAACGATAATCAAACTTAGTTTTTTATAAATTTATTGTGAAACATCAATGATTGAGTAAGTTACGTACTTTAACCTAATACATATTGCGGGACGGTCAAACGTAATTTGATATTAAAACAAGACTTGTATTCATGTATATAAAATAATGCAGAATATGTATATGTTGCATCCTTTTCAGGACGGAGAGAGTACAAATTTACTTGCATGGGAATATATGTTTGTGTTAAATTTAAAATAAAGATATTTTTATCCTTCAAAGTTTGTGAGAGAAAGGAGAGAGAATAAAAACTGGGAAAAGAAATGATAATGGGACGTGTTAATATGATATAAAATACTCCCTTCGTCCCACATATTTCACAATATTTATTTTGACACGTAAATTTAGATCTATATTCTTCCTCTTTCAACTCCAATTCTCAACCATATAAAATTTATCTCTTCACCAACTTTAATTCCTTACCTTAGAAAACTTACCATATAAGAAAATGATGTAAAAAAATTGAGACATCCCAAAATGACAAAAATGATGTAAAATTTATAGAACACAAGGAGTAAAAAATAGAAGTGTATTGATATTTTTGAAAAAAAAAAGTTTCTAAATAAGGAAGTGTTGTAATCATAAGACATCCAAAAAATAAAATTATTGCACTTTTTATGAGACGGATGGAATAACTAAAATTTAAAAATATATATTTAACAAATTACAACATAAATTTTTTAAATTATAGTATAAATTTAACCTGTAGTATTGTAGCACCCATTACACTACTTCTGCACCACCAACGACGTGCCCCACACACACATACGGTACGTCGTTGGTGTTGTAACAGCAGTCATGTTGGCTGCTATAAATGGCATCTTTTTCTTTTCGTGAATAGTAATTCGTTTTATTGTGAACTACATCATTTTTTATTTTTTAAGCTATATTTCACAAAAGAACAAGATGCATTTCTTTAAAGAAGAGGTACAGTTTTCAGCAGCCGCTGTGCTGCCTTTTTACAATATATATTTCGTATGTATATATATACAGTTTTTGTGCTACTGTAGCAAGTAACGTGTCTGTTACAAAGTGCAACTTTTCTTCGCGTGAATTACATCTTATTTTATTGTGAATTACATCATTTTTTATTTTTTAAGTTGCAATTCATAACAGAAAAAGATTGATTTAGGAGCGATTCAAGACCAAGAGCCTAGCCCGACTCGGGTTCCCTCCCAACACTGCGTCGCTCAATTCGAACCTAGCGGCCCAATCATCGTTATCTTAAGTTTCCAAATTAATTGATGATTTGTTTTTTATTATAGATGATTCCCTTTTCCTTCTAGCTTGATAAGATTAATTTCTAGTTTGAGGTTAATAGCTTATTTGTCATTATTTCCTAGTTAAGACCTTGATTGTCAGTATTTAAATCTTTTCAATAATAAAGAAGGTCATACTTTTGAGTCATAACCTATCATGGTTGAGTTTAGAAGAACTCCACAGCAGATCTCATAGAATCTGCAAGCAGCCATGAAGAGCTGCTCTTGTTTCGGTCCCAACGTGATCCTTAGCCTCATTAAAGATGCATTTTACAGAAAAAAATGATGCAGTTTGCAGCAAATAATATGACTGCAACTGCAGCATATGTATATATATATATGGTTGAAGTAGTAAAGCCAATTTAGCTAATTGGCTAATGTGATTCAATGTAATCATTAATTGAAAAAATGGATGAATCATTATCATTAATTTTTTTCTCACCAGAAGACAAAAAATAGTAATTGAGACAAATAAGTGGTTAAGCTTGATTCAATTTAACCAATTAGCTTAAGTCATTTTAGCTATGTTTTTTCCTATTATATATAGAGGCACGTTGTTGGTGCTGTAACAACAGTCAAGGATTTTTTTTACTTTTGGAACCATAGTTCATAATAGAATAAAAAAAAGTTTATGAAAAAAAGAGGTGCAATCCAATAAGAGCCAAGGGGATACTGCTTCATCACCAATGATTTTTCTCTATATATGAGAAAATATCATAGAACTACTCCGAACTATTGGATAATAACACATGACTTATCTAAATTTTAAAAATATATAGATGATCCCTTTATCAACGACTTTAAATAATATTTTGAGTCAAAATAATTCAATTTTTTTAACTAATGAAGAATATACAAATGTTTCTTTTATGAACCACTTTTAATGTGAATTCCGGATAAAATTATCATTTTTTTTTGTGATAGAGGGGTTAAGTGCATATTTTTAAACTTGATAGGGGTCATATATCATATCTCTATACTCCAGGGGATTAAATGCCTTTTTTCCTATTTATATAAGGTCGTTTGTATAAATTTATCGATTTATAGTATATATTTTTCAACTTGCTTGATAGTGCATGGCTAGTGAATCGACAAGTCCATTTATAACCAAAAGACGACAACAAAATGTGATAATATCCATGTTTCGATTGCTTTGCCTTAAAACAAACACCTAAACTAACAATGGCTCTTTCTGAAAAGCTACCCATGTGAGTCCAGATGAAGATGCAACAAAGGTGCAAGAGGAAGACGCATCAGCCATCAGGTGACTCGACAACATAAACATAATGTTATGATCGTAGACAAGCAGTTAGACTGTTAGCTAGAGAAGATGCTGAGAAAATAAAATTGTAGATGATCCTTTTTAATGTACAAAGAGTGGAAGGCTCACGTGATTTTCATGCAATTTCCGTTTCCAAAAGGACACAGCAGCATGCTACGTCATGTCTGACCCTATAACTACCTCATTTTAGCATACAAAATATAAAAGGATAGAAAAAGGATAAATGACTTATGCTCTATGTATGCAAATTACACAAAAATATCCAAATAAAATTTCACTTATATTTTAATATCCATTAGAATTCGCAAATTATAAACATTAACTTCATAAACTATTTATCATTCGTGTGTAAACTGTAATTTTATGTATATAAGTGATCAAAATCGAAATGAAAATCGAAATGAGTATCGAAATCTAAGAAAAACTTACAATTGAGTATCAAAAGATAATTGCTCTCGCTTCATGTTGGTTAAACCCACTCAAAATATTAAGCTAGGATAGAAGACCTTTACAACTCTGAAAAATCCGAAACCAAGGCTGCACATACAAAGTTAGCAGACAAACAAGCATAAAGATTACATGTACTCAACAGTCCTCCATTGCAGTGCAGCTGCAACGTGAAGGGTCTTTCACGGCTTTGGGGGTTGGGGATGAACAAATACATTGATCAGCATAGAGAAGTTAGATCTGGCAACAAAGATAAAGTGCTTGATCCAAAGGGGAATATATCAAAAATTGATACCAAGCTTTAGCGAACTGTCATGGATGCAACTTCCCCGGAGTTGGTTGATTTACAACAGCGGAATAAAAGATTAATTACATACAAATAAGGGTGCATCTCATCCATTGCCACAACAGCGAAACAGAATTCACCTCAGCAGAGAATAACTTAATTAGACTCAGTATGTGCACATTCTCGAAAAGGAGACATGCGTTCCACGAGGGTAAAATGCAAATTCCTCAATACCACAGATCGGTACTGAAAGTACCTATAGTTGTGTGATTACATCTTACAAGTTTCATAAATTTCCCGTACTTTACTTCAGTTCTGCAGGTCCTACTCGTCCCCCATGGCAAGTTCAAATGCATAATCATCCCTCTCCTGCACATTGAGCAGTTTATTACATTTCATCTATTGAACGTTGGAAAAAGAAAAAGAAAAAAGCACACTGAATGGTGCACATCGTTTTTTCTCGAATTATTGCAGAAAAATTATGATTTAAACATCATGGCATTCTTGTTTAATGTCCAGACCAATCCGCTTTTGAGCGAATTATGCATTTTATGTTTCCGCATTACCATTGGATAATAAAATCTTGGCACTATAATTAGCAACCTAGCAGCTCTGCTTTTATGATCAAACACCATTAGACAAGGAGCTGCATATTATTTTTGGGTTTCTAATCAACACATTGAACAATAGAATGCCAAAATTTGCCACTTACAATCGGTCCTCGAGCAAAGTATCTCCCGAACTGAAGCCAGTACACCTATGAATGACAAGTGAGAACCAGTTTTGAGATTTCCTCGAAACACAACAAATGCAATCTGTTGCAACAACTAGCTAGGTAACCTTCCTCGCCAACAGAGAAGGCAGAGGTTACCGGAAGCCCGCTTTGAAATATAGAATCAGCATGGTATGCATTACTTAACTAAGTCAAGTTCACTGATTCATATATTACTCCAAAAGAGGGGTGAAGGAACAATCCTACACAGTCATACCAACACATAAGGAGTTGAGGTATGCTGGAGAGTTGAAACTGATTCACCTAGAGGAGAAAAATAAAGTCATATACTGCTCAGGCAGCAGAACCTTGAGAAGTCAAAAGAACATCACCTAGTCTAGAGGCGAGTGATACACTTTAGGAACCCCTTTTCCTTAACTTTTAAAGGGAAAAAAAACCCATAAAACCCCCTTGAACTATTCGACTATGACACAAGACCCCTCTAAACTTTGAAAATATATGGATGGCCCCCTTATCAACTTCTTTAAATGATGTTTCATGTAAAAATAATTCAATTTCCTTTGAAGACTTGTGAAAAATATAAGACAATCCTTTTATAAACTTCTTTTATATGATTTCATGTCAAAATAATATGATTTCTTTTGACGATAAAGGGACTAGGTGCATATTTTTAAACTTGATGAGATCATGCGTCATTACTCAATACTTTAGAGGGATTAAATATCATTTTCTCGATTTTAAAAGTGATTGTCCCTAAACTCATCTTCCAGGGTATCCTATAAGATAAAGGGGAAGTGCAGGACAGGTAGGCAAAAATAACTGGTTTAAGAAATTTTCCTTGCCTCGTCCTCATCTTGAGTTTCTACTACAAGATCTGATGATGGAAATCCCACACACAGAAGAGCATATCCCTGCATTGCAAGATACAAACAAATATTGTCAGTTAAATTATCGCACGCCGTTTAAAAAATGTGCCTATTTAAGTGACTTGCACCATATGCACGTTACAAATGATCAAATCCATCAATTAATGGCCACCGGCAAAAGATGATGAAGTAAAATATAAGGTAGTTCATCATAACAAAAAAATAAAAAACAAAAAAATGGCAACATTTTGATCAGCACCATGCATATGCGTCCAAGTCAGTTTTCTTGGTTATTTTTACATGCCTTGGACTTTAATTCAGCAGATATCCCCAAGGCTTCAGGCTGTCTGATCTCTCCAGATTTGATACGTACAGCACAGCTAGTACAACAACCTGAAACAAGATAGTTTTCCCAGAATCTGAATCAGTAATGCAAGATACTCTTGAGAAAGTGGGATCTAATCCTGCAAGGCAACAAGCTCATTGCTAGTGGAACCCACAAAAAAACTGAGCAATAAAAGATAAGATGTATTTGCAATGCAAAAGAATCTCTCCGACAGTAGCCATTATATTTAATTTGGTAAAAATTTGTTGTCATGGAGTAAAAAGAGGTATAAGAGTTTTTTTTTCCGAGCCTAACTTTACTAAGACGGAACTGATTCTTCTCATTGCACCTTTCACAATCGGACAACTGGAGAGCTGCTTGGTGGAGAATATCAGTTCGGTGGCCTCTATTATCTTGATAAAGAAATCACTACAACTGATCTTGCTGCGAATGATGGGTACAACCCATATTGCTTTGCAGGCTCCTTACCCAGATGTTTATTTGACTTCTTGGTAATCCATCTTCAATTCATCAGATTCCCATAGTGTGAGACATGTGAGTTCAGCAAACATTCCGCAATTCCATCTTGGAAACAGAGCCTTGCTTCTCATCCTTATCAGGTAGTTCAATTAGACGTGTGTAGCCCTAATCAAATGGTGACTGTCTGGCTTCAGGTTCTTTGTTACCTTTTGTGGATGGTTACACTCTAATGACTTGATTGTTCTGGGGAAAAAAAAACATACCAATGTTTTTGAGGTGTTCAGCATCTTTTATTTTGGGGAAAAAACATCTAACTCCCTCCAACTTTCCTAGATTTGCACTTAAACACCCGAACTTTAGAAACAGACAAATAACCTCCCGATTTATGCGACAAAAGTGCCACAGTTGCTTTTAAACGGAAAAGGGAAAACGACATGAATGCTTCCCTAACAAACAATGAAATACCTTGCTAAACCACACCACACGTTTGCTCCACCTCACCAACTCTCACACTCTCTCTCACACACTTTTCTCCATTTCAAGAGCTTCATTGAAGTTTTATTCGTGTGAAAGTCCACATCTGTTCATCTGTAAATTCATCCTTTTCTATTCTATAGTTTTGGAAATGCAATTTTCTTGTTGAAATGTTATTTCATTTCAGCCTGTCAACAGTGCACAAGAAATAGAATTCAGAATGTTGTACCACATATGCTATTCTCTATAAACATCAGCTTTTGCATAATGAATTGTGATCTCTTATTCAAACCAGCTTCGGCGAGGCGTTTTATCCACAACACAAAATGGATTTTGAGGAAGAACTTTTATGAGAGGGATGAGGGTTTTAGATTCGAGAGGGATGAAGTTTTGGTAGGTGAAAATAGATTGTGTTGAATTAGGTTTTAATATGAAGAGGGGGTAAATTGGTCACAAAATTGAATAATCAACCATTTTTATCCTGCAAAGCTGAGCAATGGCGTTGAGGGAAACAGTCATCTTGGACGGAATAGGTAACTGTGGCACTTTGGTCCAATAGATTGGGGGGAGGGTCATTTGCCTATTTCTAATGTTTGGGTGATTAAGTGCAAATTTGGGAAAATTGGAGGGGGTTAAATGCACTTCACCCCCCCCCCCCCTTTTTTTTTGAGGTAATCACCCAACATTCATTAGTGTCTGCATATTGACCAAGCTAAGGAGTACCTCTCAGCTTCTTCAGCCTTTCGGCAGTTTTTTTCATTATAACCAGATTTACTTATGTCTAGTGTGCTTATACTCCGCAGCAAAACGGGATCACTAAGTGGAAGAAAATCCGTCTAATCTGCTCACACGATGTACTCAAGAATAATGTTCTAATGGCAAACAATCAAAACAGGGCATTTAAGCTTATATTGCCATTCTAACTTTTTTTTTTTTTTTTTTACTTTTAATCCTTGTTTCTGCTCTTATAATGTCTATTACAGTGAAATGTTGGTAATTCTCTCTTGTTTAGAGTATGGGCCAATTCATTATCACTTACCAAGAAAAAACGAAAAAAAAAAACTTATCAAGATTCGGGGACGACGTCAAAATTAACACCATAACACTATCACCAATTTACTTGCACGTACTATGGAAGGTTATCTCGAACTGAGGTTCTAATGGGAACTGATCCATTTCTTTTTTGGACACTCTTTCTGTGTGAGATGTCGAATCTGAATAAGTGAAATTAAGCGAGCTGTGCTATGCTATTAATTTATATGAAGCATGTCCCTCACCAACACAAACCTCAGTTGGAACATAGCATCCAACTAGTCCAATCAAGCCTCAATTACAGCTACCAAAGTGCTTCTTTCAAATGGCTCAAATATCTTCACGATGGATTAAAACAGTCAAGCCTCCAGCATGACTACACAAACTAGAAGTCGCAAACTGCATAGAAGAAAAATTGAACGAAATACAGTATCTATTTTCCAAGGCCAGATTCTCCTCATACTGCACAAATGTGTGCATCATCATAGCTTTCCATCCCTATCTGAACCAAATACTACTATAGAGATACCTCATTTCATTCAAAACTATAAGCATTGAACAAACTAAACAAAAAGGAAAAAAGAAAAAAAAATACAATCAACCAACAGTTCGGCGGAAGGAGAAAGAAAAATACCATGTCTGCAAGCGAAGGGAAGAGCAATATTCTGGTCCTCTGCTGTATGCAAGATATACTGATCCTGCGTTATTCCATAAAATTCACCATCAACCAACATTTACAATTACAAATTCTAATGTGTATGAGAACCAATTACAAATTCTAATGTGTATGAGAACCAATTACAAATTATAATGTGTATGAGAACCAAGACAACACAGAAGTGGTTTACTTTTTGGTTTCCAGTACATCATGGAATTCAAGACCCATTCTTTGATCACCAACTATTTCGAATCTTGGTTTTTTCTCGATTCACTGCTAATTCCAAATTTGTTCGGGGGATTGAATTAGTAAGGATATAAAAACCCTGAATTATTTCATTCATGTTATATATTTATATCCCTCCTTACCCCACCAAATTATTCCTATTGAGAACGGAATTATGGATGGAATTTGCTGGATCCAACATAGCTGCAGCAAGTAAGGTTTTCAGCAAAATAGGCCTAGGCTTTTTGCACAATTGACTTGTGCCGTAGTTTGAAGTAGAAAGCATGCTATAGATCAATTGTATTGAAAGCTTAGCTACATTGTGCAGAAAGCCTACCTTGCTGCAGCAAGTGATTTATAACTTGCTACATTATTACCTATCAAGGAATTATTTTCAGGGAAAAATGAATTCGTGGCTAGCCACAACCACAAATAAGCTTATTTGTGACAAGATCCTTGAATGTGAAAATGAAGGGTTGAGATTGAAGATTGATTCTCTTTTTTCCAATTAATGCAAAAAATAAACTTTTAATCTCAACCACTGATTTCTAAATCAATGGTCTAGGTACAAATAAGCTTATTTGTGGCTGGTCACAAACTCACCCAGCCCTTATTCTTATTATAGGGGATTAACTAATCCAATGCCTTCCACAAACAAACAAGGGACTGTCGAATTAAAGAATTCAATCCCTCATATCCTTCATCAAACCCGGAAACAAACGGACCATGTGCCAAATGAGAAACTCGAAAATGTACCTCGGGGACGAGGAACTCGTGCGTGAGCCCGTGTTGCCGGTCGTGCACGGTAACTTTATGAGTCAGTTGCGATGCATAAATAGAAGAAGGGCCGGTCAGGGCTGTATCCAGCGCCGGCGTCTGCAACTTTGCGATGGCTGTAGGCCGCGGCGGCTTGTGTTTGGGTGAATTATTGGGGTAGCTGAAGGCGCATGTCGAGAGGAAGTTTCTTGGAGGTTGAAACCAGCCAGGAAATGGCGGGCAAAGTTGAAGGGGAGTGCGGAAGTTGCAGAGAGGTTGGAGCAATTCCATCTCTTTAGCTGTGTGTCCAAGAGCAGATTTGGTTCCGATCTTTTCAGATAAACCTTTTTTTTCTACTAGTAGAAATTTTTTGTAATGTCAGACATTTAGGGGCGATTAGGTACTCCTTTTATTTTATAATTGTTACAACAGATTGACCGAACATATGTGTCGATGTTAAATTTCATACATAGATAACGACAATTAAACGTAGTTATTTATAAATTTATCATTAAAGATCAATGATTGTGTAAGTTACGTATTTCAACCTAATACATTTACGAAACGATTGAACATGATTTGATATGAAAACGAGACTTTATTCATGCATATTGAATAATAAAAAATACGTATATGATGCAAGAATTATGTGAAAGAGGTAGTATATGATTGTTCAAAATATTTGAATCGAAAAACAATAACAAAATCAATAAACCATAATCGATCTCAGTTTGTCTTTGATCCCATCACGGATCAGTCCATGTACTCCCATTTCCCCACCTTTTATGTTAAATTATATTGTACTTTTTAAAGATAAATTACGATTTTTGATTTGACATGATTATTAAAAAAAAACATTAACTTGTTTTTTTCTTTTTTACTCTAATATCCTTGTGAGTGGGAGTTATTACTTAATATGGAAAATATTTTTTAATAAATTTAACATAATTTATTTGGGATAAAGAAATACAGTAAAAATAAACCGAAAAGCAACAACATATCACGGTCCCAATACTACCATATCCGCTCTCTATCCAGTAATTAGTCTCATAACCATAAAAAACAACCATTCCGATTATCAAAACAAGTAAATCGAGCTGAAACACACATTTAATTTCCACAATTTCAACCAACAACAAATTTTAAAAAAGTCAAGAACAAGATCAACATACATTGGATCCGTAATTTATCGAACTCAGTCCGCCACAAAAAACATACGACAACAACAATGCCACAAAGCAAAACATTAGACAGCAATGAATTACAGAAGCAAAGCGAAGATTGCAATGAATTCGTTGAAGATTTTGGACCACAAAGAGATGGGAAGAGATGAGTTTCCAAGAAGAAGATGATAAAGAAAGTGTAGGTTGAAAGCATTAAAATAGAGATTCCGATATTTAGATTATTGAATAAAAATTCTAAAATTAGTGGAAAATGTGTTTTGATGATTAGCCTCACAACCACTTTACCCATTATAAAGGGTTTGATATTATGGGCAATTAATTAAAAATCCCTATTGGACTGTCACCTTATAATCTAGTACCCAAAAATTTTCACTCTATATTCTAGTATCCAATTGAAGTTTGCTTTATGTTTTTGTTCCCAATCACCTAAAAGGACAACTTTAACCTTGGTTTCCTTAATCTAACCATGCTTAATTTGAAACGCCCTATCTTTCCTAAACCTATCAAAAGAAACCACATGACATTATTGTCACTAGCATCCCTAACAAGGCAAAAGCAGCTTGCTTATTCAGGTTTAGGCATAAGAAACAAAATCAACACTAATAAAATCCGTTCAAGTTTACACTCGAGTATCCAAAATCAGATTACAGAACACGCTAATGTACATTGTCATGCATTTATAAGTGTATTCCTTGTCCCATTAACTTTGATCTTTAAGCTCTTCTATTTCCTTTGGATATTACCCTCTCATGACACAAATCGGAAGAACACATGCACACTATTTCTATTTCTTTGTGAATTTTATACCTTCCATAGCATTTCCCATTTCACACACACACAACACCCCAATACTAACTAGCATTTCCCCTTTTCCCTTTTGTTACACTTCCCTGCGCCACCACAACAAACACACATTCTCTTCCTCTTACTATTTCACTTGTGACTTGTGTAACATTTTCCATTTCTTTCTACCTTTCAAGTAGCTATACTTTTTACTAGTTCATTTCCATTCTTTATCCTATCACCCCCTCCTTGTTCCTCCCCGGGCACGGAGCAGCAGCAAACATCACCACCAAAGAAGCTGCTTGCTCCATGGAAACTCGACGACAAACAACATGGAGAATTAAGGGACGACAAACATCTCCTTTCATGATCGACCATAAAACCAACAAAACCATGCCGAGAAAACTCGATCACGACAAATAGATTCTCCCGTTTTTGTTATTGTTTGCTATCGAGTCGAAAGTTAAAAGGAGGAAGCTCGGTAACCGTGAGAGGAAAGAAGAGAGTCGAGTGGGAGGAGCTCACCTTCTCCTACTTTTCGAGGCGACGACGAGAACTGCTAGAGGTAGCGATGGGAACGAGGTTGCTGAAGGTGGAAGCAGCCAGCATCGAAGGCGGGGACGCCTGCTTGTTCGGGGGCTCAGATTGCGGGGCCGTGGCTGAGAGGGTCTCGTCGAAGGCGGAGTGGAATTCAATCTGAGAGACTGAGAACTTGTTTGATATGTGAAGGGATAAGTACGAGGGGATGGTGTCATGGTGAAGTCTGATGCGTATGGATAATTGAGGGTTTTTTTTTTTGTGCTACCAGTTAAAAATTATAGAAATTAAAATTAATAATAAAAATAAAAAATATTTGTATTGGTTTTTTGTTTTTATTTCATCAATAATATCTTATTAAAATTAAATATATATTTTTTAACTAATTAAAATAAAATGATAACGAAAATATAAACATATAAAAAAAGACAACGGGTTACGGGTTGGATGCGAGTACTCATCGTTAGATAATTTTATCCATAGATAAAAAGATCCGGCTCCTGCTGGGTATTGAATCCTCGATCCAATGCCCGATCTTTTTTAGAGTATTCGATCAAGTTATGATATATTTTTTTTTTCTTCCAATCCCTCAGAAAAAAAAAATCAAAGGATTGTATGTCAGGCATACACCATGTGTCTAGTACTAAATTAATGACTGAGATTTAAACAATATAATAAAAAATCAAGATTTAATTATCATATTTTAATCTAATTCTTTATTTAAATATTTGACATAGAAAAATACTAGGAACATCCTTGAAAATGTACACCCTAAGCACTTTCGTGTTGACTGATTGATTGAGGTAAATTAATTCAATTAACAAAAAATTTATTTTAATCATCCCACCGATCATTCATCAAAAATTTTAGGGGATGAGCACCCGTTGGAGTGTATTAATTAATAAATCCCCATTTGACATATTATATACCAAGTTTTTTTTTCTTCATTGTTCGCACAACTCAAAAATTTCATTAACCAAATAAGAGTTTTATTGGAGCGCACGTGCACATTAGGTTCAGAATCTCATTACATCACAGAAATAGGATCAAAGCATAAACGGACTAAACATTAGCAGCGGTCACGATCAATTTCACCAAGTCCTGAGGCGTATGAGCTTCATGTCGAAATAGCCTGCTATTCCTCTCACTCCAGATGTGGTAAACCATGGCAGCATTCAGCTTACGTCTGTTCCTAGCCATAATAGATTTACCAAAAGCAACTTTCATCAACCAAGATAACCATGAGGACCAAGGGAGAGGCCGTTGATTGAGCTTAATCTCATATAAGATATCACGTATATCGATATAATAATATGTATTTTATATTATTTTATATATATGAATATAAATCTTGTTTTCATATCAAATCAGATATGATCGTTTCACAACATATATTAGATTGAAATATGTAATTTATACAACCATTGATGTTTCATGATAAATTTTCAAAAAAAAAAAAATACATATGATCATCGTTTTACCCGTATCAAACTTTGCATCAATATATATATCATGTCAAAATAATGCTTCTATTATAAGACAAAAGAAATAACAATATTATAAATAAATTAGAATCGATAAAAAAAAATAATAAATAAATTTAAATGGAAGGAATATAATCAGAGTTTTCCAAATCAATTTTAAAAAATACTGTTCCATCATCAACAATCATTGACGTTCAGAAAATCTACGAAAATCAGACTCTTCACAATTATGTGACAAAATGAGTACTACTATGTCGTGTTCCAGTTTTCAATTGCATCGATCGACCAGGAGTAAGACTATGGGCGCGGTAGCTAGTGTGGTTACCATCACCAACCCACAGATCCTTCAATCTCCAATGCAGTACTTTAAACAACACGCATGCGAAATCCACATTCACGTGTCACGCCACCATACGCGGACAGGATATTCCCGTGGCCCACAAAAGCCAATCTAATCCGAGAGTGCAAGAACGTAACCCAGCAGCTCACCTCACCAGTCACCTCACCATTTTGTTCGAGTCCTTAGAATTAATCAAGTATTCATTTCTGTTCCATTCATCACAGACCACACACTCCTAGATCTCTCACCACCACCACCACCACCACCACAACCACCACCATCATCATAATCATCATCGTCAAATCCAAGCTGTGGTATGTAACTATGCTCTCAACCATCACCACCACCATCATCATCTAACTGCCGTGTCCGACCCTTCTTCTACTAGCTCGAGCCCATCCATGGAGTCGGTGTTTCCGCTTATGGCCAGAGCTCCGCATCCGCCAACCACATCATCGTCTTACAGGGCAGCTGCCGCTGCATGCGATGTTGTTCCGATGCGGAGGAGCTCGTCGTGCTTCGGTGGTCCCGGAGCGAGACTCTGTAGGAGGATGGCGGCGAGGGCGTCGGTGGAGAGGGCGGGGGAGAGTGTTGATGGAGGAGCAGCAGTGGAGAGGGAGAGCGCCCGGATTAGCGGCGGCGGCGGCGGTGGAGGAGGGCTGATGACGGGATCTGCGATGGAGGTGAGTTCGTTTAGTCAGAGTAGTCTTGGAGAGGCTGCTGAGGTTTGGGATCAGATTGGGGCTGTCGTTCGTCTTAGCTATGGAATCGGTTTGTTTCTGCTCTCTCTGCGTGTTTGCCTTTGCATTGATTTGTTGCCGGTATCATGATAAGTGAAACGTTTTTCAGTTTGTGTTGCCCCGAAAGTGTGTGATCAGCACATCTTGGTCGAAGTGCTTGATCTATAGGTCAAGTCATCCACTCGATTATACTCCTTCTCCCAAAATAATCATAATATTTTTTTATTATTCAATATAAATTTTGAAGAGTTTTATTTTACATATTAGAAAATTATGCCCGACGTAATACACTTCCCCCTCTGAGTAAAATTACAACAATTTTTTTTTATTTGTCCATCCAACAAAAATTATAATCATTCCTAAAATGGAAAGTTTTTTCAATCAAAAGGTATCTTTATGTATATATCTCACATTATTCTCATTCATCATTATTTTTTTTTATTTTTTTTTCACTTATTTTTCACCCTTTTGTATCTTCCCACTGCGAAGGGCAAAAAAGTAAAACACACCACTAAACCACTATTTTTCTTAATATTTGAGCCACAAGTCCATATTACAATTAAAGTTGAACTGAGGAAATTAAATTATCATTAATGTTTTTGTTAATTTTTCAAAAGATAATTCGGCGCTCTTATTTTGGGTACCAAGAGGGAGTAGGAATGATTTTATGACCTATTGTGGACCTATCATGACCCCCTAATTTGGTAGATACTGAGTTTGAGAAGTTTTTGTTGTTTTTCTTCAGATGCTATGTGTGACTGCTAAGTTCCTATTTTGCTAGGATTAGAACTTGGTTGGAAACCAAGTCTCACTACAGCAGGTTAAACTTTTGGTAGCGCATACTTTGTAACATTTCAGCAAACATTATCATAGTTGAACCGCTACTAAATGTATAACATGATGTAGAGATCTAGTTTTATGTGCAGTAGGCCATCTTTGGCAGTGGCTTTGTTTCACCTCAATTAATCAATTAAATTCATTGTGGAAAGAATAAGTGAAAAGTAGTTGACAGTTGATCCACTTTAGTCGTTGTCTTTTACTGTTAAGATCAATAATCCATTTATTCAGAGGTAATTGAGTGATTACTGATGATTGTTTTTCTTTTATTTGTTGAATTCAGGTATATATGGAGCTATGGCTTTAGCAGGAAGGTTCATTTGCTCGATGACGGGCATTGATAGCATGGGAGGATTCCACCCTTCCTTCGACGCAATTATAGAAGGACTTGGATATGCAACCCCGCCAATCATGGCCCTACTCTTCATACTTGATGTAAATCCTTCTTCTAATGTCTTTCCTCTTAGAAGTTGAGGATATGGTAGAGATGTTTCTGAATAGAAAGCTCGACTGCAATTTGGAGTGTTCCTGCATTAGAATGTTTTAAATTTCTCAAAAGATAGGGAAACATTCCATTGTATAACAATGCATTCACACTAGAATTTTTATAACAATTCCCCTACTTTACATGAATAAGTACATCTTTCGGACTATATAGATTTCCTATTTATTTACACTAGAACTTTACTTGTAAGAACCTATACCATATTGCTTAAATTTATTCATACTGTAGCATACAATTGAATAAATAACTATGTTGACTACTAAAGTATAATTAGTTATAGTTTATTCGATACATATTTTGTCGATATCATCCCATTTAAAGAATTTTAATTGATGCATACTAAATAAATCATGCAAAATGATCTATCAAGGTGTTGTTAATATAGGTGATCTTGAGTGCATCAGCATCACCATGTGTTGTATACAACTGTGATCTTTCACTAAAGAAGGGATATGAAAAGTTCAAAATATCATCTGAACAACTAAATAAATAGTGGTAGTTGTTTGATGGAGTAGTATAAACAAATTGAATAAATGGAACATAACAATAAATAGATGGTGCAGCCCATCATAACAGATCAAGACCATGATCGAGCAAAATCAAACCCCTTCTGTGCCATTATATATTTATATTATGGAAAGAGCAGATAGATGATCAATCAAAACAAATGACTAACAAGTGACCAAAACAAAAAAATGACTAACCTAAACCAAATAACAAACCAATCACTAAAACGAAAAATGATTAATCAAACCAAGTGACTAATCAACCAATAATGATTAACCCAATGACTAATCAAAACCAAATGACTAACCAATCTATAGCATAGTATATTTATAATTGATTTGCACAAGAATCTTTATTCTAACATTAAGATTTAATTAAAATAGTAACAGTGATGGTAATGTAGAGATGAAATGGGGGACAAAAGAAAAATCTTGAAAAAAATCATTGTCAGAGATTATGATTCCCACTCGGAAAAATCTGATTGCTGCAGGATGAAGTTGTTAAGGTATCGCCTCATGCTCGTGCCATCAGAGATGTAGAAGACGAAGAGCTCCGGAACTTCTTTTATGGTATGTCCCCCTGGCAGGTAAGAATAACAATCTAGCTACAATTGCTATTAGCCTAATATCATCCTTCTGCATGTCTTGAATAATGGCTTGCGCTTATTTGTCAAAAAAAAATTTCATCTGTGAAGCTTTTACTCATTGTGGCGGCAAGCTCAGTCGGAGAGGAGCTTTTCTATCGGGCTGCCGTTCAGGTTAGTTGTCATTTGCACGCTGAAGGCTTTTTTTTCCAGTGCGATTTAGTGATGTATTTTCTACTTTTGACTTGTAGACCTAATTGATAATAAGTAGAGTAACTTAGGATCTTTAATGCATTGATCGTGGCTTTTGAATTCCCAATGTGGGTATTATATTCTCAACAATCGGGTCCAGCATTATTCTTGCGGGTCTCGGTATGTTTTTAAAAGAGCATGTGTCTATTCCCTTATCCTCCGTTGAGGCTGACAGAATGTTTGGCCCTTTTGTAGGGAGCGCTAGCAGATATATTTCTAAGGAGCACTGATTTTGTGACAAATGCCAAAGGCATGGTATCATTGGTAATTATTCCATTACTTTGTTTCTTAACTTTGATACTTGAGCATCATCTTATTACTGATCTTATACACTTGTATCTCTTTAAATTTCAGGCTGGTGTGCTGCCTCCATTTGTGCCATTTGCTCAAGCATTTGCAGCTGTCATTACTGCAGCACTCACAGGGTCTCTATACTTTGTCGCTGCTTCTCCCAAGGGTATCTTCTTATCTGCAAGATCGCAAGCATACATATAAAATACAAATTTAATGCAGAACTCCATGATATTTATAGAATTGAAAATTTCAGATCCGACATATATAGTGGCACCGGTCCTTCCTCGTTCTGGGAGTGAAGATTTGAAGAAGCTCTTCGCTGGTTAGCCTCTCTCGGTCTCTCCTTATGTTATGATATAGAACTTCTTAAGGTTGATCAAGTACATGGCATTCACACGCTGCTACTTTATCCCTTCTATAAAATCTTAATCTTCTGATACACAAAAGTAGGCGGTTTGTTAGTGCTTAATATAAAGGGTCTTATAAGCATGGTTGCTTGTGAAGACTTGCCCTAGTGAGCAACTCTTAACTTTTACCACGGTTGTTTAACACTTAGCTTTAGTCTCTGGATTCTTTGGGCTATATGCCCGTTTATTGAATTTCAGTGTTTCAATTCCTCGTTGTTTTGATAAATTATTGCAGCATGGTATGACCGGAGACAGATGAAGCGGATATACTCCCCGCTGCTAGAAGGTATTCTGGCATTGTACCTTGGATTTGAATGGATTCAGGTTAGCCTTCTGTTCTATGACGTTCTTCCCTTCACTCTCATCAGGGTGGAATCTGCATGCATGTTCACTCGTTTAACATGGATTGTCTCCTCCAGACAAATAATATTCTTGTGCCAATGGTGACGCATGGGATATACTCTGCTGTCGTTCTGGGACATGGCCTTTGGAAGATACATGATCACCGGCGGAGGCTTCGCCAAAGAATCCAGCAACTAAGAACAGAGAGAAGCAACTCGAAAGTTTTGTGATTTAGGGAGGCATGCTCATCAGTTCTCGCAGCAATATTATTGTTGTCATTAGTCAACATTAGCAATACTTACTGTGATATAGAGTTGTAAAGGTGGATATTTGTAGACCAAATGTATATTTCAGTGAGACCAGTCGATGTACATAAAACTATAGCCTGGCAGGGTATAGATGGCGATGTTTCGCTTCCAATTAAATGAGGATGCGTTCAGCTTCGTGAGTTCTTGTTTTGGGGTACCACAATCATCTGATTCTTTGTTTTTTGAATGAACCCAAACAGCCAATGAATCTATTAAATGTTTTACATATTATTCATTTAATATTCATTCTGTTTTATATTTTTTCAACATTTATTATTTTGGGTTGTTTCATAAATATTATAACATTTGTTTTATTTTTTATTTGAAAATAATTTAATATTATATTAAAATAATCATAATATATTATTATACTTTCTAATCTTTTCTAACCTTTTTTTTTGTTTTTTCACGTTAAAATCATCATCATCATAGAAAAATTATAATATATTAATCAAAATATATCAAATTCAATATCCATATAAAAAATCGTTTCGAATTAAACCATTATAAGAATTAGGACACGAAGAGAACATTAATCTGAGAGAAACAGTGTGAAATCAAAATATGATTATACATAAATGGTGCTTTTCTTATTGACGGCAAAAGACGAACAATGTGAAAGACATTGTCATCACTGTCCCACCTTTCGGTTGTAGTGTGAGCCAATTTTAATCAGTATTCTGTGTAAGTCACTCTTCCAATTGGGAGATGATGCTGGCGAACACCAGACACCCTTGGCACATATCAGACAGCAAGCAGTACTCATTCTTGGCATGGTATGTGGCTGTCAAACCTGCAAAAGTTTATAAACCATTTTGAACACAGGGCAGTCAGTCATCTGACTCTTCTCATTCAAAATTACCATTAAACTTGCCATATGATTCCCACTACAACAATTCTCAAAACATTTATAACATAAGATACTATCTTTTGTGTGCGTGTGTGAGTTTTGGTTCGATAAGGCACGTAATCGTATCCACGCCAAGAGCAACATCTAAAATTTCCCGTGCCCCAGCCAAATCATACAAACTACACTGTTCTCTTTTGACTTCTCTTAGCCAATGAGAACAGAAGGAACCAAGAGGGTATGGTTTTCAGACGTTTTGCGGGTCATAATTATCTGGTTGCCCTTACGATCTCTATGCAGATGAGCCTGTAATCCCATAAAATTTATAACATATATAATGACGATAAAATATATTTTTTTATAAATTTATTTTAAAATATCAATTATTAAATAAATTATATATTTTAATCTAATATATATTTTAGAACAAT
>LIEC01006581.1:0-14740 GCA_001925005.1 Drosera capensis
ATTTGTATGCTTAGAAATGCACCTCAATCAAGCAATAAAACGAAATCAGAAAAGGGTTTTACCCACCAATCTCCTTGTCTCAAACTTACATCGAGGCTGCCCGTGAAGTCAGTGGTTCGATTCACATGTGTCTGGAAGCAATGTCGTCTATCATCCAAACTGATTCCTTCGTTACCAAGCATCTTTTGTCCTCGCACAACAAGGACATTTATGTTCTGCTCGCCCCAAAACCTCTAGCAACTTCAATCTCGCTCTGTTCCTACCCGAGTTTTGAAGCAGAGAAGCGAATTCAACTCCCTCCACCCTACATGCTATCCAGGTCTATACTGTTCCTTGGCTCATGCGATGGAATCGTGTGTTTAAAAATAGAACAGGTAGATTATACCTGTGTGCTGGCGTTATGGAACCCTGCCATGATGGAGCTCAAGGTCATTCTGGTCAGGAAGCACGAGGAGGACAGGGACGGTTACATGGACACGTCTATTGGTTTTGATCCCGCAACCATGGATTACAAAGTAATTTCTTATATTGCTTATGTGCCAGCGTCTGGTAAAGAATCAATACAAAAGCTCAATCTTTATTCTCTACGCAAGGGTTCATGGAGGACGGTTGATAATCAGGGTTTGGGTAGGGCGTTAAACCACGACAAAGCGATCTTTTGTGGCTCCTCGAGTGATAGAAATATGGTTAACTGGCTAGTGATAAGGATCGTTCGATGGGATTTCAATTGGAAGCTGATCTCTTTCAATGTGAGCAATGAAACTTTCTTAGAGAGACCGCTCCCTAGTAGTTCGAAATGTGGCATCTGGTTACATACTTGGATACCGTAAGTGGTTGTAAGGTCTTCGGTTGGCCAGTGGCATGTGAATGTGAACATCCTTGCACGATTGATGTATGGAATCTCGAGGAATATGGAAATGCTAGGTCGTGCACCAGATTATTGTCGTTGAGGCTCACCCTTGACCCCAAAATATTGAATGCATGATCTAGATTGCTGTGGAACGGAAGGGAACTTATGTTCATTCACAAGCAGGCGGAGACCGAAGTTCGATTTGAGTTGGCCTCCTATGATCCTGAGAATAGAAGAGTGAGGACTTTGCATGAGCTGGATACATCGAGGATGGTGACGTTCAAGGAGAGTCTTGTCTCGATCAAATGAAGACGCGAGAAACAAGTTGGCAGTTGCATTTTGCTTCAATCTGTTCGACAGCACTTGTCTTTTGTTGGATTGGAGCCAGAGTATGAACTTTGATACAATTCAAAGATTTAGAACATTATCAATTCAGTTGTTAATGGGACAAAAATATCATGTTATGTTTTGTTGCAATTTATGTCACTTTGTATTTTATGAACGAAGAGTGTCGCCTACACACTGATAATACTTGATGAGGATCCACAAGATGTTCTTGGAGGGTTATTCATGCAGTTCAAGCAAATGTAACTGGTTGGCTTTTAGCTGTGTTCGTTGCAAATTTTAAAAGTTAGAATTGTCAACTGGTCCTTTTAATTAAACTTTCATCAAGGTTGCAAAGAAAACAATTTTGAGTTAGAGGAGAAGGATCATAATAAGTGCAGGCGAGCAACCATATGAGCACAAACGTAGAATAAACCAGGAATTGGACGTGAAGGTGGCCCTTATTTAATCATGCGTCCTATTATATTTCTTATTTCCAAGTTAATTATCCATACAAAATGTCAAATTTTGGCATATGCTCAATCATATTTGGAAAATGCTGTTCGTCAACCTAAAACAAAAGAAAGAAGGCCAGACCGCCACACTAATTAGCCGCATTAACTAAAAACATGGACAAAATGTTGAGGATATGTATGACCGTGCGCTATGGGGTTTTGAAGTTTCTGAGCATGTCTCTGGTGGTTGTGCGTGATGGCGCATGGGCCATGCAACTTTGATATCCGTAAAATTAGATTTAATTTATTTTTTTAAAAAAAAATTCGTCTATCAAAATTAAGAAGACTAAGGTTATTTCGTGGATTTATAATTAAATCTTATAAAGAACAATCTCTGTATTGATTTTTTTCATAATGGATCTCGTCGACGGTCGTGTGTATTTTCTCTTTTCTTGTTTAATCGTGTGTGTGATTCTATTCTAACAAATGGAATTAGAGTCGGATTGATTAAACACATAAAATTAGAGAGTGATTTTATAAACCCTAATCAATTAGATCGGATAATCAATTGAATTTAGGATTGACAAGATCTGAAATTTTCACGATCATCTTCGTTGTCAAAGTTCAGTGGTCAAAGATTCAATCTTTGGTATTCTCTTATCAAATGGGAGCAATATCAGGTGATAGAAAGATCGTGATCAATAAGTTCGATGGGTCGAACTTTGAATTATGGAAGATGCACATGAAACACTCCCTTTATGAGATGGACCTTTAGCTATCGCTTGAAGGGGAGAAGCTCAAGCCTGTTGATATAGATTAGAAGAAGTGAGAGTTGTTGGATTGCAAAGTGTTGGGTGCGATTCGACTCTCATCATCGTTAATGGTAGCCTTCAATATCTCCAAAAAGAAGATCGCCGAAGGTTTGATGAAGGTGTTGTCAAGAATATATGAGAAGCCTTCTGTGACGAATAAGATAATTAATTCTCATCAAACCCTTGTTTAATATAAAGATGAATGAAGAAAAATCAATGGTTGAGCATGTAAATGATTTCAACATTGTGACGAGTCAGTTGAAGTCCGTTGGAATCAAGTTTGATAATAAGGTGTTGTCTTTGACGATTTTTGGCGAGTTTGTTAGATAGTTGAAATAGCCTTCTCATAGCTGTTAATAATTTAACAGGCGAGAATAAACTTAAGTTTGATGATGTTGTTGATATTCTTTTGAATGAGAATACACGTAGAAAGAGTTCTTCATTTTATGAAAGTTCTGAGGAGGCCTTTAATGTTGAAGAACGTGATAGGTTTTCAAGTAGAGACAGTGGACAAGGTAACGATCGTGTTCAATCAAAGGATGACTATGAGACAAAGATCACGTGTTATAACTGCGAAATGAAAGGCCATGCGATATGCGTATGCCCAGCACTAAAGAAGGAAAAAGAGGAACATAACGAAGATAAGGATAGAGTTGGGTCCTTTGGTGATGATGAAGCATTGATTTTGTCATGTGAATCCAAATGCGACTCTTGGATTTTAGATTTTGGTGTTGTGTGTCATGGTATTTCTAATAGGAGTATGTTTGATATATTTGAGTCTTATGATGGTTTTTTATTGATGGGTAATAATGTAGTTTTTAAAATTACTGGAATGGACGCTATCAAAGTGAAGATGTTTGACGGTGTGATTCGTACCTTGGGGATGTGAGGTTTGCCTCGGATTTGAGGAAAAATCAAATTTTAGTGGGTCGATTTGTTTTCAAAAAACTACCGCATATGAATTAAAAAATAAGACATAGGAGTTAGTAGAGGCGCGCTGATGATCATGAAGGCTCGAAAGGTTAAGAGCCACTTTCTGTTGGCAATGTAGCAGTTACTCCATTGAGTGGGAGTTTGGGGCTACTAAGTTAATATTACTCGAAAGAGAATATGAACTCGTTATCGGGGATTGTGTTTTAAACAATATTGAAATTCTTATTTCTGCTTTTAATGATGGTCCTGATTTGAGGCAAATGGGAGAATTGGCTGAAGGAGCGCAACAAGGACCGTGTGAGGATAACACGGCCGTGTACGATGGAGTTTTGAAGTTCCAGAGCATTGCCTCTGGTGGCCATGGTGGCACATGGACAGTGCGGTTTTGATCTCTGTGAGATTAAATTTAATTTGTTTTAAAACATTTACTTTGGGGCCAATTAGAATTAAAAAGATTAAGCTTATTTCGTTTATTTCGTGTGTTTATAAATAGTCATTGTAACGAATAATCTTTATATCAATTGTCTTAATAGTGGATCTCGTCGATGATCGTGAATTTTTTTTCCATTGAGGATTTTTCCAAGTAAATTATTGGTTTTTTTATTGTTTAATCGTATGTATGATTCGATTCTAACACAAAAAAACGCAACATAGCCACTCTAACTGCTAGAAAGAGATAGCCAGAAGATGTGTAGGGTGCTCAGAAATAGAAGTTTAGATCTATCAACTAAAGGAGTTATAGCTGACAGTTTATCCATTCTAAATGTTTTTACAGTAATTGATTGTTGTCGTCGGGCTCACCACCTCGAAAGAATAATTTTGCCGCGCATGCTATGACCAAATACACCTCTGATTGTTACCCACCCATGTCAATATCTATGTTCATATGCTCATTCATGTGTGAATCCTTTTAATGCAGTTTTGACGAAGCTAATTTTATGGTACCAGTGTGTTCAATATTGCTCATCCTGTCTATTGTTTCTACCTGACGCATTCCATCTCCCTTTACATGCCTATGTTTGTTCTTTACAATTCAATATGGTCACTTCATCCGTCCCATGATTCTTATAACAGTTTAACTTACACACATGTATTTATGTTAAATACAAATACAGGATGATCAAATATCAATTTTCTTAAATTATCATAAAATATTAATAATAATTTAAATTATATATTTTAACTCATATCAACAATGTAATCTTTTTACTTCGTTAAAATAACTAATGAAATTATTTTAAATATATTTTAAATAATATAAAAAATAAAATATTGAAAAAAATGAAGTAAGTTCCTCCATTATATTAGTTTTTGTTTTATTTTTGTTGTTGCCCGTGAATTTAACAACTTCACGAAACTCCAGGAATTCCCCTCCATCAAAACCCTAAAACCCCATGTTCTTCTTTATCGTCATCACGGAGCCGTCTCCGCCAAATCCAATCCTCTCTTCTGCCGCCGTCTTTCCCCTGCGCCGCCCATCTCACAATCAGCCTCACATGCAAAAGGTAATCACCACATTCAGAGTCTCTCTACCCAATTTTCTTTCTTTTCTTTGTTTCCTTTAGAAATTCGAAGCGAGCTTCAGATGATAAATTTGAGTAGTGGATCAAAACAGAGGCGGCAATGTGATTGAATAACTCGACGATCTAAAAGAAAACAGAGAAGGCAAAAATAAAATAAAATAAAATAAATACTTTGATCAGATTGGACAAGGAACGCACTCACAACTACTAATCAAGCGGAGCAGTTCTTTCATTCAGCGAATAATTAATTGCGAAATTATAACTTATTCGGATTAGGAAATGGATATATTTAGAACATTGCAATTTCGACATACGGAGAGAACAAGAGAAGAAGAAGAGTGATGGATTGATCGATCGAGTAAGAAGAGAGGCGAGCAAGCGTCACTCACCCGCTGCGATTGCCGACACTCAATATCAACTGATCTTCGATTGAGGAAGTCTGATGATGATGTTGCTGTTGTATTAAGTAACTGTTTGTAGACGAAAGTGACTGTGTAAGAAATCTCCAGGTTTCTCTTTCGTTGTGCGGTACGGTGGTTGCACCACGCCACAAAATTTGTTCCTCTCCTCTTCTTCTTTTCTTCTTTTTCTTCATTTTTTTCTTTTTCTTCTTCCATTTTGCAGTCATAAGGGATTTGTTTGTTGTGAGAGATCAAGATGGGTGTGAAAGCAGTGAAGGTTGTTGCTTCCAGTGATGAGGTATGCCTGCATTGGATTCTTGTGGAAAATCCTTTCTTTTAATAGTCCGTAAATCAGATGATCTTTTAAATCAATTTTCGTTATCATAAAGTAGTTTTATATTGATCCATTGATCTCTCCATTTCTTGGAGAAGTTGATTGAGCAGTTTATCATGTGTGGGTTGGTGATGATGCCCTGATTATTGTTTGTTAATTTTCGTATTTTTGTGTTAGACTTGATAGAGTACAATGATTTTATGAAGGGATTTATTAAAATTGATGGTGATTTGGTTGCAAAACAATCTCAAAACTTTATTAAATAATGTGTGTGTCAATGCTGATTCCTTGAACAATATTAATGTTATTATTATTTAATAATTCATATTATTTTTAATATGAATTTATGAAAATATTAATATATTCAGTTTTATGAAATTCTTTTAGTTTCAATATAGAAATGTGATATTTATGTCCATAACTGTTACATGTATCAAGTTATATATTTTTATATCAATTTAATTCACGATGTTTATTATTTTGAGCATTCATATAATCTCTCTTTTAGATCTCAATTGTATGACACATATCTTTCAAAAAAATGACTAATCTTATGAAAGCATTAAGAGCACAATAACCATTTAATCATAAGGTATATTAATCATAATTTAATAATAATATATATTTATGAATTAATAAACCTTTATCTTAGTTTTTTGAAATTTAATTTATGATTTTAATATTTAAAAAATAAAATATAATATTCAATCAACCAATCAAACTAAATTTAAAATAAATAATTTTAAAACAATCAATCGAGATGAATCCGACTTTAAATTATTATAAATGGGTTGAATAAATTTGGGCTCCAACACCGCAGCAGCCTCCCTCGCAGCCTCACACCACTGCGTGCAGGTTGCTGCCTCACGCAGGTCGTCCACAGCCACCGCGCCGCAGCTCCACGCAGGTCGTCGCCGCCTCAGCAGCCGCGTCTCCTCGCCTCGTCCTCCTCTCCGTCGGCCTTAGCTGGCCGTTGTTTGCAGGGAGGTTAGGTGGATCAATGCTATGTATATCCCGATTTTCTAAAAAAAAAAAAAAAAAAACAATTTCAATGATATCAAGGATTACAACACTATGAGAAATAAATAACAACACACGATGGATCAATTTTTTTTTAACATCTCAATAATGAATTAGAAAGCAAGTTAATTCAAAATGCAGTAGAATAAAGTGGTAGATCTTACAGGAAAATCCCATGATGTGTTATCATGGGATTGATAAAATCCCAAGCTTAGTTCCCTTTTACAGTGACAATGAATGTTCATTTTATGAGTAGATAAAGCATTGTTTCTGTGCCTTGCACCTTTCTATCAGTCCCATGTCTTGTTTTACCAATTTTAAATGGGAACTAAGCTTGGAATTTTGTTCTGCAGGACATGGCTGATGATTTAAAATTAAAAGCAAAGAAATATCTTCGAGGAGAGAGTGCTGACTTAGAGGTATTATGTTTTCTATCTATTTCTTTTTAGTACTTCATCAGCAGTTGGTTGCTCATGGTTTTTAATGTTCTTTTCCAGAAATTACCAGATAAAAAATTGAAAGGGCAGCTTGCTGTTAAAGAAGAGCTATATGGAAGATCTGCAAAAACTGCTGCAAAAGTTGAAAAGGTAAGCATATTCTGTACTTGTTGCAATATAAATACTTCAACTTCCCTTTCACGTAAGAAGTGACAACATACTTAAAATCGGAAGGTAGATTACTTCATGTAGTTGTCTACATGCTTGGCTGTTCAATGTTTGCGCCCCTTAACTATTTGAGGGAGTATGGGATGCTTGATGTCTCTTGACTCTCTTCTTTAACATATATCATGCCTTGTGCTTTTGGCTCCTCTTACAGCGCAACATGAAAACTTGATGTGGAACTTTCGGTCCTTTATCATGGTCTTCTCCTACCTCCGCTTTAGGTGCTAGCGTTCTCCCATTCCACATTTCGCCTGTATGGTCAAATGTTCTTGCGTCAACCTTGAACCTTTTTGTGTTCAGACTACTCCAATATGAACTTAGTTGATTTGTTTCTGAGACATCAAATCTCAAGGTTTCAGCTTAAATTTTTCTGCTAAGAAAAATTATATTTTCTTTGTTGCACCTCTTCTGAGTGCTAAGTCGAAATACTTTTTGTCTTCCTGTATTTATGATGGGCCAATGTATGTTCTACGGTGATGACGCTGGAGCTGGAATTAATATATAAATGTCTTATTTATGCTTTTCTTTCCCTGTATGTTTCTGCTGCTTGTTAGTGGCTTTTGCCAAATGAAATTGGCACCTTGGAAGCTGAAGGTGTCGAAAAGACGTGGAGGATTAAACAAGAAGCAATTGCTCATGAAGTTGGCCTTGTGAGTGCAAAGAAGGTGCATGATATTGTTTTGCCAGGTCAGTGTTTTGTTGCTGATGTTTATGATACTTCCAGGGTGAGACTTATGTTTAGAAGGTTTAATGGATATATGTGAGTTATCCTAGGACTGGCTTCTATTTGCATAAATTTGAGTAGCTATTTGTTGAAATCAACTATGTTCTTGATGATAAGTTTCATGATGATATTTTTTTCCCCTCGAAGCTTTAAGTGTACCAATTTATCCTGGTAACCATTTTTTGTCAGCCTCTTGGATTTTTTGGCATTTCTTTTTAGTTGAATATTTTTCATTGGCCAGCATTTTAATCTTAGGTTTTTATTTTGATTGGTTAATCCCTCAGAACAAGGTTTTAGTTGTAAATGATGATGTGGTTAGATGAAAAAAATGTAGGGATATTCAGAAAATATGAGGTACCAATTTCACATCGAAGGATTTGTTTGTGCAGGATATTAACATAGGACATGAATAATTTTACCAGCTTACTGATTTTTATGTAAATGTTCTATGCCATCCATTCATTATCAAAGCGTTTTCTTTATAGAACTTTGAATGGAGCCAGTAGTAATACTCTTGATGATACTTCATTTTTTATTTTGGATTTTTTTTTGGTTTCAAAACCTGTAAAATGTCGATGTAGGCAACAAGATAAATGATGTTATGATATGTTTAATATTGCATGCCTTTTGTCCTATGTTAGAGCTGTTATTGGAGTTAGTTTCTCAACATATTGTTAGGTTCGTGGTGATATGAGAGGGATGCATTGTCCAATGTTAAAATCTGGAGAAGTATGGATCATAGTTAAGTTGTCAAAGTGACGAGGTGAATCGAGGGGTTCATAAATGCCTAGGCGACTAGGTGTCACCTAGTTGTCCATGAGGTGATAAGACAACCATACAAATTAGCAATGCAAATTTATACATCAATTGCATATAAATTACAACTTATGCATATTGAAATGTATTATATAGCATATAATATTTCTACCATATCATTTTAAAAACAAATATTATCTATGAAAACAACATAAGAATACATTATGAAGTCATCAAAAGTAATATAAAAGGAAAACATCTAGTCAAATATGTTAATATAATTGTCGAATATGTTTTAAAGTTATATTGAATTATAAAATAGACTTATGGAATTTTCTTAGAACAAAATCATATACTACCTCCGTTCTAAAAGAATTGTAACCGATTGACTTGACACGATAAATTATGTGTGTGTTGTTTTTTGTTATAAATATCATTTTATCCTTTGATTTGTGTGAGTGAGAAAAAATAGTGGGATGAGTTGATGTGATATAAAGTAAAAAATATGGATATTTTGGTATTTTTGTTAGAGAAAAGTTTCTAAACGTAGTAATGTTGCAATTTAGATGGGTCATCTCAATTTTGTAACTGTTGTAATTCTTTTGGGACAATGGAAGTAATATGTTTCAAATTTAAAACTGTGAATCTCAATTTTGTAACCGTTGTAATTCTTTTGGGACAATGGAAGTAATATGTTTCAAATTTAAAACTGTGAAATTTATGTTACTTATCTCTATTTTTTGAATATTATTTATTTTCATTAAAGAAACGTAGAAAAAATTTAATCCCTTGTTTTCAAGGCGTCCCAAGACATCCAAGACGTGACCTAAGCACCCAAGGCGACACCAAGATGCTCGTCTTGCTCCAAAAGTCAAAACCGAGAGTAAGTGGAATAAGATTTTGGGTGCCTTGACGCCAAGGCGCTTGACGACGCTTAGTTTATGCTTTGACAACTATAGTATGGATGGTTTTGCTAGAATAGGTAACAATGAGATCACTATTTTAGTAGCTGATGTTGACACGGATATAGTGCCCACAAGAAGCTCGAGAAATGCTTGAAATAGCATAAGATGACTTGAAGAAAGAAGAAGGAAAGAGAGAAGCAATTGAAGCTAATTTAGCTCTCAGACGAGCTAAGACACAAGTTGTGATGTTCATGTGAGAGAGGTGCTGCAATGCAATTATTCTTGGTCTTCTATCACAATTTTAAATTGTTTTTGGGTAGAGTGTTTCTCAATAAATGCTTTATTTTTTCTTGTAAAAATCATGTCTAGTACCCTCCAATCTGACTTGTCCACTACTAGATCCAATGCCCGAGAAAAAAATCTTGTGATCATGGCTTTTGAAGTCCTTTTTTCCAAAGAAAATACCCTTTGCATAATACTTTTTGGTAAAATAATTTTTAATTTGGTGAATGGGTTCTTTGTTCCTTTATTGTAGAACTTAATGAATTGTAAGTTGAGAGATTTTGGTCGGGAAGTGTTACTTCCCTTGTCTTAAATAGGAAAAACGGTAAAAATAAATAAAGAAAGAAAAAAGAGAGAGATGCAAATTTGGTATGGGGGAGTTTACTGAATAGACTTTGACTCATCTCTGCACAACATACATTATTTCTCTCAAGTTTGTCATGTAGTTTTGATCATACCTAAGTTATGTACTTTCCAGTGTTTTTTGGAAGTAAGTTTGTTGTGTCTAGTCAAACAATAGAGCTCTTCAAAATGTGCGTTAACTGATTAGTAATAAATTATTTTGGGACAAAGTGTATCGTTATAAATTGCTCAGCTGTTTGAAGTATAACCATGAGTTAGCAGGTGAAGGTTGATAAGATATCCAGCGCCTAGGTTGTCTTTTGGCAATGGATTGCTTCATCTTCTGGATGAGATGGATGATTTATTGCTCTTATTGCCCTTCTTATGTATATAAGTCCCTGCTGAACTTGAAGTCCTTACCTTGACTGCCTGAAAATGTGTCTTATCCTTGGCATGTGCTGTAACTACACATTTACAACTTTAATAGCATCTGCTTGCTTGGTGGATGTAGTCAAGGTTCTGCTGTACAACACAGACTAGAGGGTTGTTTAATCCTGTCTGAGGATTTTGATTCCTGATGTTAGATGTGATGATTAGGGCGTTATATGATATAGGATTTGCTTAAAACTGCATATTACTCGAGATGCAATATGCAATGGGACCTCATGACTATATGTTTGGCTTGGTTATGGTGCATTGTTACTTATATAACAGTAAATGGAGAATGTGAGGTCAATGGGATTTTTTTTAGTGACATCTGATATCAAGTTAGGATACTAGTTGAACTTTGCTCTCATGAAATAATGATGTTAGTTTGGTTTCTTGGTGGAGTAGCTAGTTTGGATGGTTACTTGGCATCTTTGGGTTGACCTTTCTCTGCGTAATGTGTGGAATATCAAAACTGCAAAGCTTCCTAATATAAAATTTTGGATTTGCTGATTTCTTCATGCAGATCTTGGCCCTTACACACTCGATTTCGCTGCCAATGGGAGCATTATGGCAGTTGCAGGGCAGAAGGGTCACCTGGCTATTGTTGACATATTAAATCTGAATTTGATTAAAGAGTTTCAGGTATTCTATTAGTCTAGAAATAAATATGCCTGTTGATAGGACTTAGGAGATGCTATATTCCTAAATAAATTGTTGACTTGAAGAGCTTCACGATTCTCTTTTTTCCCTCTATTCAGCTACCTCAATCTTTGAGTGTTATAGGAGATGCTATATTCCTGAAATTAATAGTCATAACTGTTTGGCGGGCCCTACATATTTTATGACGCCTTTTCTCGTTTTGTTTTTGGACTTGAGCATTAGTTTTGCCGCAATCTTATGACTTGCGACCTTCGGTTTTTCATTTGTTGTGTTCTCTGTCTTTTCCTGTTTTGTGCAACTTCATTCTGTATTGTTTGGCGTGCTCTATGTTTATTTTTGTGTCTTTAAATCATGAGTGTATTTTTTAATGGTTAGTATGAAGGAATCATCTCAAATTTTCCTAAGTGGGAGATGGCCCTTAAAGTATCGTGCAATTGTTTTATTTTATTTGTGTTTTACATCTACTTGTGACATGCTAACATGGTGGTGACATGATTTGAAGTTGTGGGGAGGTTCTTTGAGATCCTGAAGCTAATCGCTTTCTGTGTTGTTTTCCTTATCCAAACTGGTGCTCTGCCTGAGGGTTATATTCATATATTGACACCTTAAAAGCTACAATTGGTTTATTCATATTTCAGTAAATGGTTTGAAGGCCTTTTTTTCCCTTTCTCTTTTGAGTGTTTCTGTTGTGTTTTTGTGAGCATCTTTGGACAAGTATGTGACTAATTTGTAATGTATGTTTTGAGGTCAGGGAGAAAGTACGAGATGTGGCGTTCTTGCACAATCAGGAATTTTTTGCTACTGCTCAGAAGAAGTAAGATTGTGTTCTTCTCTTTTTCTTGAGTATCCTGATATGGATGATTTCTGCTGTGTGGTTATCTCAGAGTACTCTTTGCATCTCATTCCTTGGACTCTTGTTGGAGTATCTCATCGTTAATGCATTTTCCATTGACTCACTTTATGAAGTGTTTCTACATGATGTAGTTGTTGATCTCCTTTGCGCAGAATATTTCAATGGTCAACTTGCTGCCTCAAACGTTGATGATAGAAGACCCATAATCTTAGAAGTCCTTAAGTCTGTATATGTTCATACTGAAGGCTTCAACTAACTGCTTCCTTCCTTTTATTAGTATAGTTTCGGAAGGGTCCCTTGTTGATTCCATACTTGTTTAACAATATCAGAAAAAAGAAATTAAAAAAACATGGCTTCTTTTTTACCACCTTTCCATGTTACTCAGATATTGCTTTGATGTTCATCACCGAAGAGACACCAGTCCTCTGTCTTTGGGTTAAAACATTTGTTTCCTTGCATTCAACGATCAACCTTAATGCATAAGATCTATACAGTCTGATTTTGATTTTGAATGTCATCAGATGTTAGCTCTTGCCTTCTGACTTGTGTTGCGTGTTTGTTGTTCATGCCATGGATCCTTATCTCATCACAGTTTATTCCCTCGACATATTATATTTTGAGTCTTCGACATGGAAAAGATGACTACGTGCTTATTGTGCATGCTTATGTTTTCAGTCATCTGAAAGAAGGGGCAACGTTATGCATGCTGCGTGAAACACGTCTTTGTCTTTTGAAACCATGTGTGTTCTATTTTTTGAAATACCTGAAGTAATATATACTATATGTTATTTCGTACATTAACCAAGCAATCATAATTTTTGTAGATATCCATATGTCTACAACAACCGAGGCACGGAGATCCACTGCCTGAAGGTGAATTTTTATTGAATTACTTCTAATAATATTTTTCTTATGGTCGATGAAAGTGCCATCAATTTAATTTAAATCTCTGAATAGAACAGTTCGATAATCTGGAAAGCTCATATTGTCCTTTTTAGGAACACGGTGCTGTAACAAGACTCCAATTCTTGAAGAATCAGAATCTTATTGCAACGATCAATAAATTTGGGCAGCTTCGATATCAAGATGTTGCCCAGGGGACGATGGTGGCTAACCATCGGACCGGCATGGGCCCTACAAACGTGATGCATCTGAATCCTACCAATGATGTTATTGCGCTAGGACATTCCAGGGGTACTGTAACCATGTGGAACGCTACCAGCCCCAATCCTTTGGTGAAGATGTTGTGTCATCATGGACCATTGACGGCTTTAGCATTCCATCCAAATGGTAACCTGATGGCAACCGCTGGCATGGACAGGAAACTTAAACTGTGGGACTTGAGGAAATACGAGGTTTTCCAAACCCTTCCGGCCCATGTTACATCTTTGGACTTCAGTCAAAATGGCTTGCTTGCCACTGCAAATGGATCATTCATACGAGTTTTGCGCGATGACACTGGGTCTCAGAATTACTCTTGGTATATGACTCATTGTATGGTGAAGGGCTACCAGACAAGGAAAGTTTTGTTTCGGCCCTATGACGATGCTTTAGGAATAGGGCATTCCATGGGCTGGTCATCTATCCTCATCCCTGGCTCCGGCGAACCCAACTTTGACTCTTGGGTCGCTAACCCTTACGAGACCACTAAGCAGCGGAGGGAGAAGGAGGTGCAGTCCCTTTTGGACAAGCTTCCGCCAGAGTCGATCATGTTGGATCCTTCTAAGATCGGTACATTGAAGCCACCCAGGAAGAGAGATAAGCCGAAGAAGGAAGACAGAGAAGCTGAAATGGAAGAAGTCTTGGAGACAGTCAAGAACGCACCCTTGAAAAATAAAACGAAAGGCAGAAACAAGCCAAGTAAAGTTGCCGCAAAGAAACAAGAGCTCGTCTCACTCGTGAAGAGACCGTTCTTAGAAAAGAACATGAAGGAGGAAGAGGAGTTGTCCAAGAAGAAGAGAAAGCGAATTGCTGAGGAGCCTGAGCTACCCAAATCGCTGCAGCGGTTCGTTCGAAAGACAGCGGAATAATAAGCCAAGCTCAAGAGCATTTTTCCTTAATCGACTTTCCTGCAGGAATTCCACCGACTTCATGATGGCATTTTGACACACAGATCTCGCTGTCATTGCTCAGAATGGTATCCGTATTCTGTTGTAACATGGTCTATTTCATGTTTTAAATTAGTATGCTGTTTGTTTGAACAGATGAGATCATTTTCATTTTTCTTTTTGTGACAGACCTATGTTATCAACATTAAGTGAATCCTAGCTTCGTCATGTGTACTATACTCACTATATTTTCAAGGTCAAGAGTTATTTTTCAGGCTAATTTGTTTTGCTTCACATACACCCCCGACTCGAAATGATTTTCCTAAAGCTATGCGTGCAGATTAACCGTTAACTTGCGATGCACTTTGCAAAATATGATGTCCTGACCTTTTTGAACGAGTAGAGGATAGAGAAGCAGAAATGAGAA
>LIEC01006583.1:0-16001 GCA_001925005.1 Drosera capensis
CTACATTATCTATGATTGCGTGCTAAAGCTGTGGAATCCTTCCATCAGGAAGTCAGTTCAGCTGCCCCCATTGCCTCCGTATGATCTTCTGGAAATCGTCCTCGGCTACGATCCCTCCACCAATGATTATAAGGTGATAGCATTTAAGAGCGAGTCGGTTTAGATCTATACCATCAGCACTGGGGTTTGGAGAAAAAAGCGGTTGAGGATCTATAGCAATGATAACAGCTGTGATGATGGTCCGCGTGTTTATTCTAAAATGATTTCCCCCGCACATCTCAACGGGGTAATCTATTTAATAGGCGTTCAAGGCGCCTCCTCATGGACCGTCTCTTTTGACGTGGCTTCTGAAATGTTTTAAGTCGTCCAGGAAATTCCTCACCCTGATGAACGAAGAATCTCCGAGAGCAATTTGTCTATCATGGGCGAGTCCCTTGCATACTTGGCACCATACCTCACCTCCTGTACCATTACCATTAGCATATGGTTGATGGACGGGAAGATGTCCACTACAGCTGGTACAGAGAATCACATCTGGACTAAAGTTATCACGCGGAAGTTAGGAGGACCTCGTGGTGGTGGGTTTTATAATCCTCGGTTTACAACTAAGAGGGGGGGAATTGTTGGTCTTCCGTCCATCCTGCTCGATGATATCTTATCCTTGCATAGACAGACAATGGGTTCAGACTCTTTATGACCAAGGAGACTACGCCTTCTCTATCATGGGCGAGTATGTTGATAGCTTAGCATTGCTCTCCAACACAGAAATGCGAAGAGAAGAACCGAATAAAAGCTCGGCCCTTCCATAGAGAAACACATTGAGGATATTATCTTGTACGATTCTGCAATTCAAACCCTGCCTTGTAGAGTCTAGGTTGTCAATAATTCAATCTCTGAATTACTTGCACTTGAAAATAGTGAAGTAAAAAATAGCCACACACGGGGGTTGGTTAGATTCAAATTTTCGCAGTTCAGATATGTTCAGTAGTGCTGAATTCATTCCCTTCATTACCTTAATAACCTCTGCATGCATTTTTTACATGGTGAACTGCATTAACTGTGTCATCTAGACAGAAGATAGGCAACCACAGCATTGCTCCAAAAATAAACAGAAGAGCAAAAGAGAATGCAGTAATCAACCAGGTAACTGAATTATGCACGATTGAGATAGATCAACCACATCGTGTTATCAACACAGAATCAAGACCATGACATGTACAAGAGACGAGCCCATCTAAATCATAACTGGAAAAAACCGGTAAAAAAGTATACCTGAATACAATGTCATCATTAGAAATACCATCAGGTTACTTCTTTGGGGCCTTTTTCTTTGCAGCAATCGCAACCCTCCTTCCCTTTAGAGTCCTAGTATTGTTCTTTGTTCACTGTCCACGGCAAGGCAGTCCCATGATATGCCTTCTACCACGATAACATTGAATGTCCTTGAGTCTTTTGATTGCTAATGCGTTGAATCGCCTCTGCGCATAATACAAAAACACAAATGAAACTACTATCACAGTACAAGTGCCAATGGAAATTAAATGTTATTCATTCTGCTTAGCACAGGGTATAGAAAGGATTAGGACATGAACTTTCAATCTCTGACTTGCTTTTTCTTGTCAATAAGAGAGGGAGAGAAAAAAAGTGCTCCTCTTACATAGTTGGCTAACCAAACGACAAACTCAATCTATCTTCATATAGTTCGAAGCTAATGTGTTTTACAAATAGGGACAAATAATAGGACTACGCATTTCGAGTGAGACAAAACCTGATCAAACATTACTCCGTCAATAACATACATGAAATCTCCAAACCGGATTCAGGTAGACCACAAACTGGTTTGGCGTACCCTGAAGGCCTAAACCCCATTCCAGTAGCGCAGAGAGAAATATTATTCTACCTCTAAACCACAAGGAATTTCAATACAAATCCTTTACATCAAACTCCGACTTCAAGGAATTGGTTAAACAACATAATTCAATACAAGAGAATTTCACCTCACGGCCGTCGGCAGCTTCATCCAATTTTCATCACGTGAAGCTTGACTTATTTTCATCACTGTGGCACAATCCAAACAACACATTTTGACTCTTCCTCATGATTCATAAATCCATTCCGGATCAAGTCGTCTCCGTTATCAAAAGCAACCAACACTAGCAAGGCATTTCTTATCTAAAAGGATCTCCAAATTTCACAATTCACAATATCAAACTGCATCTTCCATTTCATCCTACCCTAAAACTACCAACACTTCCATCCCAATAAACCTCTCAAGACCGCGAAAATTCACTCTCCCAACGACAACTCCGACATCGACAACACTAAGAAATCACACAGTATTATTCGATCAACCAACCGCATCAGAATCAATGAACAAGAAGTTGTGAAGAAGTTATACCAGGTCGCCCTCAATAGTGTACTTATTGACTTCGTCCCTAAGAGCAATGATCTCGTCCTCGGACAAGCTATCGGTGAGCTTGTTCTCGAAGCCCAAATCGTTGAGTATCTGCTTGGACCTGGTGCGACCGATGCCGTGAATGTACTGAAGAGCCACCTCCACCCTCTTCTTGTTCGGGATCTCGACTCCGCCGATACGCAGGCACGTGATCCTCAGCCCCGTCACCTACACCACGGATTACAGCGAATCAGAGAGACAGAGAGGATTCGAATTTGGGGATCGAACTGGGGGAAGTTTATATGGTGTGGTTTGTTGGGGGAAGAGATTGTGGTGAATAATACCTGGGGAGAGATTGTGGTGCGGCAGAATGAGACGAAGTTGGAGTGCATGGTGGGGGCGGCCGCGGCGGTTCTGGTGGTGGTGGGGAGAGGCCGCGATGGTGTGGTTAACAGCGCCTGCGCCATGGTAACTGTGGCAGTGCAGAGCGAAGCAAGAGAAAGGATGATGAGTTGAAGGGTATCCCATATCGGCTGGCTTATCCACATGCCCAACCAGACTTGTACGTACTACTACTATCATGGTCCTTTTAACATGGTCAATATGTGATTAGTATTGGTATAACATATCGATTTGTGTAAGTGTTACTAATATTTGACACTAGTGTGTCAATTAGTTTCTAAATTTTAAGAGGTTATTTAGAAGAGCATCCATAAATATAGTAATGAAACAAATTCAAAAAATCATGTAAAAAAAGATTTTATTAGAGAGATTTAAAAACTTTAGAGATGAGAATAACTAATTATATGTAAAGATTTCATGAGTGTTAGTTTTTTTTTTTTTTTTGTTCTCTCCAAGATATGTGACGGAAAGAAAATTAACAAGAAATTTAATTGAGGAGATTCTCCAATTTAACAGAAGATTCCTACATTATTATGAATGTTTTTTTTTTCCTACGCTCGATCTCAATATTTAGAGTTATGCTAGAAGTGAGGATGCAAGGTGAAAATTGAATGATACTCCCCAATGAAAATATAGCATCAAATGAACTTATTGCATCACACGTAGACAAAAGAGCTGCCATGTAGGCCTTGAAGCATATGGCATTGAAGCTGTGATGACTTATTGAACTAATAGGACTTGTTGCGTGGATCAGCAATAACAATGACAGACATGGTTGTTGCCATATTTCTTGCAAAATCCACCCCTTTCGCAGTCGTTGATGCAGAACTTCCAGCATTTTCCATCACTGCCCGGAGCATCATTGACCCCAGGCACACAGCTCCCGAGCTCCCAGTGATCCTTGCAGCAACGGTCACCTTGCACCAGCTCACCTCCTGCAACCAGAACAAATAGCCGAATGCAGATATGGTTACATGAATCAACTGAAGACGAGTGCTTAGAGTGAAACTGTATCAGTCGAATGAATATCTAGTTGGTTATACCCATCAAGAGGAATCCAATGAGAAACAGAGCGAGAAATTTGGTCGACATTGTGTTCTTTTCTGCACGAACTAGGTAGTATTCTAAGTTCTTGTATGCAAATCGTACTGTTGGGTATGATGGCCAGGAAAGAGAACTTGCCCTATTTATATAGGGTGGTAAGTGATCTTATACGATAAGGAAGTTGATTAGGCTTTGAAATATGCATGCATTTGATTGATTAGTGGTAGTTCAAAGGGCAATTTGCATTAACCCCTTCATTAACACAGGACAAATTCTAAGGGCACCATATATATGCTGCATCAATGATCAATACACAGTTTCGGAACGCGAAGGTTCACACTTTCGGGAACTATTTGATGCATGAATAATCAGCGTATAAAAAATTTTAGATGATGAAACCATTATGTGCATATATGCAACAATGCCTGTCTTCTCTCTGTAAAAGATGGAGATCAATGCATACACACAATAACCAGCTCTCGATGAGATTAATTTGTTCATGAATCTGATCATTGCATACATCTCATCTTCGTCATATCATCTCATCTCTTAATTGTATCATCCAATTCCCGCACTTTTGTAATCCATCAAACAATGAACAGTTAGCAGCAGTTTTCGGAGCATGGCACCAGGCCACCAGCACTATAAGTTCAAAGCATAGCACAATTGCAATGACATGCAAAGAGCAAGGATAATGCAACGCTGCTCACAGCAATTTGTATATAATAGTATAAGAATTATTTGGAAAATACATAGAATAAATTAGTTCAATGACCAATATGTACAATCCAATGGCTAAATAAGAAAAGACAGTCACGAACAATGACCAAGATACTCAAACTACCATCTTCGACTAGGTTGAAGCTAATAGTCGAGAGAACAACACCACAACTTATGACACTAAATAACACCGATCAGACCGGCAACAATAGTTCTTGAACACAAGCTTCTAGCACGATATAGACACCATAGGAACCAGAGGATAGTGCAAAAGATCAATAGCCGGCTCAACCACTAAGACAATGATTGAGCACTCCTAATGCTCATCTCAGTCGCCTCCTGTGCCTCCTGCGCCATACAACTAGCAATCGTCGAACACCGTCATGTATAGAACGCGCAGGACGAGCAACCTGCCCATATAAAGATGTCTCTAGATCCATTTCATAGTCCTCCCCGACGAAATGGGGAACCCTTCCAGATGCACGGCTCAGGAAGACCCCACCATTACGTGAACCATGTCTTCCATGATGGACCAGATCATCATCACTGTATAAATCTGAATCCGAATCACCATAGAAATCATCATAGCTCGTCTCAATCACATAGTCACCTGAAATGATTGCACCGGGCATGGTTGCTGTGATGGTGCTTATGACATCCCTCCGCTCTCTTTCTCTTTCTAGAACTTTCCACTTCTTTTCCAGAACCGGGTCCACTTCTCTTGGCCTCGAGAATGGATGCTCTGTCCTGACATGCTTCCTCAGCTGCTTGTAATTGCCAACAAATGAACAGCCATCCTGCACACAAGGCCTCTTCTTCTTATTCAGGTACTCACGAGCGGGTTCGACCACTGTCCACCCCTTAACCTGCCCTCGGCAGAGTGGGCACAAAAGCTGGGTTACTTCTTTATTTTCGTCATGGTATCCAAACGACTCCTCTGAAGTATCCAAAGGTTTCACATTCTGCGCAGAAGTTAGCTTTGTGTATGTTTTTTTGTACTGAGTAAGACAATTTGACATCCGACAGCTAGTGGCACACATATAAGGGCGGCAGCCTTTGTTGTAAGAAGAGCAAAGCAAGAGGACAGCATTGTGAGGGAATTCCATGCAAACAGAGCAAGAAGTAGCTTCCCATTCTTTCTTCTGTGAAGCTACAAAATGTTTTTCCTTGTTCGCATGCTTTGAAACCTTCTTAGAGCCTACTGCTAATTGATGCGGGTTCTTTTTGCAGCTTTGACAGTTTGTCTCGAGCTGCCTCGCTTTGCTAATTTTTGCCATTTATAAGCCTAACCTGAAAGCGGGAAAGAGAAATCACATGAAAGAGAGGTTTATTAGGAAGAATCATGCAAAAGCTAACAGTATAACAACAAGGAAACAAGTATTGCAGTAAGTTGTAACAGCTATGTTACTTTTTATGGATGGCGTTTAAGCAGCAATTAAGCATGCCACCCCTTCCAGAGACACAGATAGATGGCATCCAGCTCTTCTAACGAAGAAGGCATAAGTTTAAATTCTAAATGGGGCCAGGAATAGAGGTCCTAAGGCAGTGCTTCATGTTGTTATGTTGAAAACATCGATATCACTAATAGCTTCAGGAATGCAAACACAAGCAAATTCTTCTGTCCAACAAGAAATACCAAAGAATTTCAAACCCAGTATGCTTACTTTACCTTGCCTAGAAATCAATATACTTTTCCTACATTGGTTCCAAAAAAGCACCACACCAGGTTACCAGAATACACTAGCAAGCACGAAGCGTCCCTATAAGTGATATCTCACTCTCTAGACAAGACCTTCGATAGTCCGATGTAGTAAAAAGAAACATAACAAACTTGGATCTGAAGAATCACAGCTAGTGAGCAAAGAAGCAGGGGAAAATAACTACAGCATATAAAAACAGTTTCGGACGAAGTAGAGAATTAATCTTCTTTACTCTCTTCCTAGCAAAGAATTGAATAATATATCTTCCCAAAAATAAAATCCGAATTAATCAGATTATGAAACAAGAAACCAATGTGAATCACTTCAACAAGTTGAAGAAATGTCCTCGCTCTCTACTACAGTGATTAAGTGAAAAAAACACATGCTTCAAGTATGCGTTTTTAAGCAAATAATTATTACAGATTGCATAATCAGCGAATCTTCATCTTCTTCTTCTTCTTTTTTTTTTTTTTGGGGAATATTGGCATAGAGTGATTCTCCTCATTTCACTGTAATGGTCAGATGCCTATACTAAAAACCATCAGATTTTACAAATGATCTACTCAATCCTAATTCATTGAAATGTTGTTTTGAAAAAATGCATTCTTTTCACTCCATCCCCTCCCAAAAGAGAGGAAAAAAAATTCAATTCTCAAATACTCTATTGCCAGTCCTTAACCTTCGATTACCCAAGTAATCCTCCAAATATCTCCAAGGCATAGGTGCGCAAGGGCCTACTATCCATGGTCATCAAGGTGACAACGGAAATTATCAAGCGTCAAAATACTTGCACCGAGAAAGGGCCAGTCCAGACTGCCATAAGGCTTTCAAATTCTCATTGATCTATGCCTCTCAGACTGATACATTGGCTGGCATATCCTTTAAAAGTTCACTTAGAGAGGAGAAAAAAAGAAGAAGAAGAGTAAACTACCTCTTGACAGCATCACCTCGTCAATTATACTTCTACCAAGGAGAAACAAGACCAAGCTTCCTTAAAAATATCACTCGACACAAAACAAAGAGCATCCTATTTGCTAGCACCTTCATCATAATGGAATTAAATCTATGATGACGGTATTGAATCTCACCTAGCAACAGAAACGCTGAACACATCCACCTAGTTTATAACCAGGAAATGAACCTCACAATTGCCACTAATACAAATAAATCATTGCACACAAAAAAAAATTAAAAGACACCAATGTCGTGCTGCAATAATTATCTTTGCATTAGAAACGTAGACCTCAACTTTTATCAATTATCATCCCGACATCCAGCGATTATAATCATATACTGTGTAAAGAAACGAAAATGATCAGGCAGCCAATCGCAACCCCATAAAAAACAATCCGCAAAAGCAAACAACAGCGAACACGAATCCAATCAAACGGTTCAACCACGATTGGACTCTCCGGAATCGGAAACCCTAATCGGAACTGTCATTGACGAAGGAACAACGAAAGAAGCAGAATCGAAGAAACGGAAACGGCAGAGAATATAGAAATGGAGAGAATCACATGCCTTGTCGACGACGAGGAAGGATTGGATTGATTGGTAACCGCACCGCGATTGGGAGGACTGCAGATTCGAAATTGGATTGATGAGGAGAAAGAGAAAGAGAGAGAGAGAGTAGAAATGGAGAAGAGGGAGACGGGTGGGCGGGCCGAGAGACCTCACTGGATGTGTGTATTGGGCCAATGGGCCTGGATAAAGAGAGAAAGAGGAGTGGGCCTGCGAAACACGTCATGTCGTCGTCACTTTCACCGTTTCACGCCATGTCTTCTCTTCTTCGTACGAGGATTTCCAACACTCGTCAAATATTCCATCCCTTTTATACGATCGTAGCAGTGTAATCTGACACCATTACTATGATTTTCCTTTTGTGCAATACAAATTAATCTATACCGAAATTAGTGTTATACTCGGAAGGTTAATATATTAGTTCAAATTCCTGATCACAAACAATCTCAATCCATCTGGATTGTATCTTATACCAGGTCTGTTGATTCCTCAACCTCACAAGTCACAACTTTTAACCCTCTTATCTCATAGTAACCCGATCAATGTTCCATTAAATGCAAATTCGACTCGGAATATACAACTTAGTCCGAACAAATTGAGTTAACCCATTTCACAGTTGAACAAAATTCAAACTGAATCGACCACTTAAAAAGGACTGAAAGAATCATACACGTGAGGTTGTGAACCCAAGAGATACTTCCATATCCATCCCCAGCTAAAAGAACCAAGTGACAGAGAGTTACAATCCAGATCAATACACCCAAACTTTTGTGACTCGGGGCCGCGGTTTCAACAACCACAATGTTACATGCCCAAATAGTCAGAATTCTTATATTGTGGCTAGAGATCTCATCGATTGATAGGAGTGTGCATCCGCTCGACTACCCGATTCACAGCATCTCGTGACATTACCAACGTATCATGCAGCAGAATGCTATACACATTCAAACCCTGCAAAAAGTTGAGAAAATGTATTAGCATCAATAATCCAACAGCCACATTCCAGAAGGCAGAAGCAGACCTAAAATGAACCAAACACAAAAACACTCAAGCAAGCACTACTCCTATTTCATTTTCTCTGGAAGAGACAAAGCTCCTGGCTGGCTATTTTGACACTGCATACATAGGCTTTGCGGACTACTTTATGCACCGGACAATTTACCCATTATACACATAAAGATCATAATTGCTACAGGTCTTCCTATACCATGCACTGAAGAAGATCTGCTGAGAGGCCAAGGGCAAGGAAGAAAAAGAAGAGAAGGAAGTGGTTGAAGAGGTGCTTCTTTTGTTTGTCGATGGATTGTTTCTTTTCCAGGGTTTTCTCGAAGTGGAGTTAGATGATCGTGTTCAGGGCTTGCAGAGCGGTTTCCTTTGTTGGTGGGGATGAGCGAGCGCCGTAGTCCGCCACTGGTGGGTGGTCGTGGTGGTGGTGATGATGATAGTGGTGGAGATCCAACGGCTAGAATGGAGAGGTGGTGTATCACATCACGCGAACAAGTCAGGTTAGGAGCTCAATGGAACTTACAATTGAAGGCAGAACATTGACATAATGCAAGTTCTGCGTAGCCCGCTTCAAGTTTTCTTCTATTGGACCACCATCAACCAGCAGAAGTTTCTTGCACTCGTTCATTTGGTTGTACCAATTTACCACATTCCTGGTCTTATGCGTCGGCATCTTCAAATCATCAAAGACTAGAAGCTGTATAAGAATACACATTTGCTTAAGACTTTTGTAAGAAGGATGTTGGAACTAAAAATGCAAAAACCCAACTGCCGAGAAACAAACATAAAAAGGCAAGAGAAAAATGATGTTCGGCGGATTGAACAATCAGCTGATCCAGGCCAATAGGACAATCTTGAAATCAAATGTTACTCAGACTCTTCAGTTGAAAGACATTTCATCACCTTAGTATTAAAGACATCATTGCTTGTCAGCATGTGAGAACAGGTAACATTACCTTTCCTTCAGCTGCACGTGCAGACAAAGCAATCTTCAATCCCAGTCGACGAACTTTTTTATTCAGTTTAAAAGCATGACTTCGTGGCTTAGGACCATGCATTGTCGCACCTCCCCTGAACTGTCATCATCGACTAAAACTTAGTGGTAACCACTGGATTCAGATACAAGCATCCAAATTTTGGCCTTAACATCTTAAGTATAGAGGGAGAGAAAACTTACTTGAGGCCCCCGCAGTGTACCGTGCCTTGCTCGACCTGTGCCCTTTTGTGGATATGGCTTTCTCCCCGTCCCACTTACCTCACTGATCGTTTTGGTGGAATGAGTCCCCTAAGATAACCTCACTTTATCAAAACCTTAAAAAGAAATAATCTCAGAAGAACAGTGATCATTCTTCTAACTTGATTTCGGCACATAATAGTGCAGTCTCAGTAATAAATTAAAGGGGCTACAATGAATAGCAATCAATCACCTGTTGCCGTTTTGCAAGCTGCCATCTAACAACTCGATGAATAATATCCTTCCTAATAGGTAAGTCGAACACATCACCAGCTAAAACCATGAACCCTTTATCTTCAAAAAGAAAATTTGTCATCGGAATTACCAGATCCTGGCAAAGTCCTGGACAAGCATATAGCAGTAAGCGAACAACGAAGTAGCAAGGTTAATGACAAGTTATTGAGCTGTTTCAAGTTCTGACCATAATTTCTGCTAAATAATTATTTGAACAAGGAGTTGCCATAAACATAAGGATTAACTTCAATTGGGAAGCAAACAAAATGAATGCTCCAAATTTATCTACATGTGTAACATGCTGTGACAAAACTTTGAAGATTGATTATTGGATTTATGGTTGAATGATGTACTCAGCTATCTAAATCCAAGTATCCAACCACTACCTAAAGGAAGAGTTTGTCCATGGTCCTTTTGAGTCATTACACTTGAAGCTCAACTATAGCCCATGAGCTAGTATATGATAATGATACAAGCCAATTGTACATAAATGCTCAGTAATTCATTATGAAACCGAGGTTCAACTTTAACACTGCCACCAACAATACTTTACATCAACTGCTCAACTTTCTTAACAATTACCAAAAAGCAATCATCAGCAATCTTCGTACCTTGAGTATGATCTGAAGAGATCACTGCTTGTTTTGATTTTAGGGAGTGAGATGAGAAATCCTCAGAATCAGGAGTCAAGATGGACTTAGAAAACATGCGATTGTTAAAAAACAGTGATCCAACCTGTACTTGCAACAAAAGAAAGACATAAGCAAATATCATAATTCACAACCATGAGTGTAAAAAAGGAAAAAAAAAGAAATTAAAGAAAAAAAACAGCAGTGTAACTCAAGATGCAACACATGACAAAAAGACTCTAACCGCATTGTGCTCTGACACCTCTCTTGATATGAGATTAAAACTTAAGGTCCTGAAACAATTTAATGAATAGCTAATGTCCTCTAATCCCTTGCAACATTTTGCCGACTTAAAATGATGGATAAAACAGAATGACAAAACACTTTAACCTATTTCAAGTACTAAAATTGCAAAGCCAAAAACCTTTTTACAGAACACGGCAAAAATTAAAGGCAAACCTAAAATGGCATTGAAAAGTTTGATCACTAAAGCAACTACAAAACAATCATTCATTTCATTAAGCAACACAAAGCTTTGCTAACACACCCCAAATGCACAGTCTAACCAATGACTCTCGCCTATCCAATTTGTACAAAGCTTAAAGCAAGCAAATGCACCAGTAGTACCAAATACCACAATTCCCCATTGTCACAAAGCCTCGTCGAGGTAAAAAAATTTCCACAATTCATACAAATGTGGCGAGAAAAAAAATCCGACAGACATCCCTCAGCAACAACGGCATCCGAAATACACATTTTACTATACCGATTTTAATCTCCAATTTTTCAATTCACGATGGCCAGTAACATTTCTACCTTAGGGTTAATCGCGACTTTGCCCGAACCAGTCAGAGCCTCAATACCCGTCATCATCGAAGCACGAACATCGAACCCAATACCCGCCTACATTGATAACAAGAATGAAATCGTAAGATTTAGAAATGGAGAAAAACCTTGAATAAACCCTGAAAACCATTGGAGGCGAGGAGCAGGTGATTCACCGAGACGCCGCTGTTTCGGGATCTGGAGAGGAGCTTGAGGACCGTACGATACATGGCAGCCGTTTTGGCGACAGAGACGGAGACTGTGACGGAGAGGAGGCAGTGGCGTGCGAAGGCTGAGACGAGAGAGAGAGAGCAAGACAGGCGAGGTCACGGATGGAGAGGCGAACGATTATATTTGGAGCTGATTTCAAGAGCCAAGAAAAAAAGAGAAAAAACTTAAGACGAGTAAAATAATTTATTAGCCTTGGTTGATGTTGTTGGTCATTCCATACATGGAGAGGCAACATAAACGACAGCTTATGATACAAGATGATAGTAATCAATACGAAACACTAGATATATCAAATATTTTGTATATTATCATTCGATATTTATTATGTGCATATAATTGTAGAGATGTTGTTATTATGTACATACGATGTCATCATCGTCATTCCATATTATGTGCATATGAGTAAGGAATATCATCTTTATGTAAAAAATAAAGATATTGTTGCATATATCAATCTGTTTTGTAGAGATGTGTTTTTCAACACTCTATATTGATGTTATTATTAAATAAATTCATTTTATTTTTGGAATGTATTCAAATCTTAGACATATATTATATTATCTTTGTCTCATTTAAATTACAACCTAAGTTTATATAAACAATAAAATTATTCAAATTATGAATCATTTTGGGATGATCATATATCATCTTAATAAAAATATCATAAAAAAGTAATGATATTTTAAATTATATATTATAATTTTAAGCTAATGTCGTGATTTTCTTATATAGTTAAGAAGAATAATGTATCTCCACAAAATACGTGCTAAATAATACAATTATGATGTATCTTTATAATGTGAATGGGAGGAATGAGCAATACGAAGTTATGTATTCCCTCTATTCCAAATTTTTGTAACTTTCATTTTATGAACGTAAATTTGGATTTATCTTTTTTATCTTTTAATTTTAATTCTTAACCACACAATATTTCTTTATTTAACCTACTTTAATTCCTACCACACAATACTTTTCAAATATAAAAAAATACTAGTATATCCATTCTTACAGTCATGCATGGGATCAAAAATAAAAAGAGAACACATAAATAATTTCGACATAATAGGTACTACCATAAAAGAAAACAATGATATTCTTCATGCTGTAATATTTAAGAATAAAAATAAATAGATTCTAAAAATAAATGCAAAAAAAATACACCCTAAAATAACTATATTTTATATAGGAAATTCTTTAAACGGAATGACTTACTATCTTCTTGTTCCGAAAAATCTGTATAACTATAATATTCAACCTTTGTAAAGTTTTCATTAATTGGTTTACTCACCACATTATCATAAATTCTACTCCCTCCGTCCCATTCAAATTGTAATGTTTTAACCCGACACAATAATTTATATGTGTGTTGAATTAATAAAAAATGATAAATTTATCCTTGTGAGATAAAGGAATGGGAAAAAAGAAGAAAAAGAAATGGTTATGAGTGAGTTGATTTAATATAAATAAAGGATATTTTGGTATTTTTATGTGGAAAAATTATTAAATATCAAAGTGTCGTAATTTGAATGGGATATCCCAAAAGAAAGTATCATAATTTGAATGAGATGAAGGGAGTACAAAATATCGAACATGATTTGCTTACGTAAAATTTTATCGTTAAATAATTTTATCTTAAAATTAAAATTAAGATATATGTTATTAAGATTGATATTCTTAAGGATTGTGAAAGTTCGTAATTGTATCAAGAGCAGACTAGGGGGGCGAGGGGTAATAGACTAGAAATTTCTTCGACTAAAAATTATCTATGCAGCGGAAAATGATAATATGAGCAAATTTGATAAGACAAATAATTCTGATCTTAATGAGAAAGTCACGAACAAGATTTCAACATAGGATGATCAATCTATCAACTAATCAACAATCTAACAACTAAATAGGCTAATAATCTAAAGATGATGTTTGATAAAGAATCTTTATCCATTCAAATGTCAAACAAAAAAACTATGGAATGTATAATTTATCCTATTAGATCGATGATCAAGCTATGTGATAGTCAAGATTCTTATTATCAGAGTCCAGATTTCGACTAAGAACACATCAACAAAGATGAAAGAAGAAATGAAGAACACACAATTTATAGTAGTTCAAACTTAAAACAGTGTCAAGTAACTGACTTGAACTTAATATACTTTTTTCTTGTTAACAATATATTAACCAAGAAGGGAATCCACTAGATCACCTCGAATCACGATTCAACAAATTAAATTTTCATGATCACTCAACAATCTTTACACGTAACTAGATTTCAACAAACCTAACGATAATCGTTCCTCGCAGGATTCACCAAATAATCTCAACGGATTACCAAAAGGAATACGCTCACAGAGAATGAAGACTTTCATCAATCAACATCTTTATCATGATGTTCCTGAGAAAACTAATTCTTGATGAACACCTGAGAGTTTTCTTAATGAGGAGAGAGAGAACTTTGAGCGCTTCTGTAAGGATCCGAAAAATTCCTTAAAATTTAGTTTCATCATAATTAACGTGAATAATAAATGTTATCTTACGTTATAATTTATTTTACGGGGTTAAAGATTTTTTTGAAGATAAATTAGGGAAAGAATTCAAAATATGAATAAAAGGTAATCATAATACGCAAATACGGGAAACTACGATCTTAATATAAAAATACCGTATTTATACAAGATGACCTATCTAATTTTGGTACTTAATTTCCTATATGTTAATTTCTACTCCACCTAAATTAAACTGATTATCCACAAAATACCCACTTATTATCCACTAATATAATATATATCGTATTACCAGTCGCATTAAGGCGACAAACGGTATGACAGGATATTATTGTCATTTAAAAATTTTAATAGATAATGAAGTAATTTCATTTTATTTAGACTAACATAATCATATCCAATTAATTTATGGTTTTTGATTAGAATTGAAAGATCGAGATTAAAGTTTGATCAAAAGTTAATATCTCAAATTTAACATAAAAAATTGGATCAAATAAAAAATATATAATAATTATGTATGCGAAATCTTTCACAAAGAAATAATTATAAGAAATTCTAGCAGTTTTATATATGAAAATTATCTTTTAGTACAATAAAACAATAACCTAAAAAAACTATCACATTCAATATACATTAATTTATATAGATAAATTTAATACTCATCCCGTGTAACGTACGAGTTAGTATTTTATTATATATTGTATTATCTAGTCGTTTTTAAGCACGATAAATAGTGACAAACTATTTCGATAGCAAAGTGTATCACGGGACATTATTGTCATTTAAAAAGATTAAAACCAATTAAATAAAATCTAATCTAACATAAATCTTAACCAATCAAAATTAAAACAACATCCCGATTCTTTTTTTCATTAACCATCGTAACCTAAATTTTATTGTATATAATATGAAGAATTTTCCTTCATCTTATATACAATAGTTTTCACAAATAAATAATTAGATTAGTTATTTAAATCATAAAAATAAATGAAATTTGTTTAGAAAGGTCATTTACTAAATTAAAAAGGCAAAACTATAACAAAATCAGAATATTCAATCATTACCTATTCAAAATAAAATAAAAACTAGATCAATGTCTTTCTAAAAAAAATAATAATTTATGTATATCACATAAAAGAAAGAAAAATATAAACTAAAAAATCATTTAAAATATAAAATTTACAAAAAAATAATCTATCGATTTTTTTGTGACATAAGCAAAATAGTTTAGTATTTATTATGTCATTGTAATTTTTGATCCCGTGCAACACACGAGAAAATAGTTTAGTATATATATATATATCGTATTATCCGATCATTTTTAAGCACGGTAAACCAATTTGATGGCAAACGATGTGATGGAATATTATTATCATTTTTAAAAAATTACACTTAAAAATTAAAATCAATCAAATAAAATCATTATTGTCATTTAAAATTGATAGTTAAAAAAAATTAAAGCCGATCAAATACAATCTAATGTAACATATATTTTAACCAATCAAAATAAAAACAGCATCTCGATTCCTTCTCTCATCGACCACCGAACTTGATTTTTATTAA
>LIEC01006584.1:0-53230 GCA_001925005.1 Drosera capensis
GTCTTAACTTGGACCGTACAAGTATCAAATCATATGAACGTGACAATCATCTTTATCATAAATCATGAGAGCTAGCTCGTTTCCTACTAGCAATCATGTAACACTTGCCTAACTTTATAATATGACGTACACAAGTACATAACTATGATTTCCACTTGTCATGTCTTTTTCAGATGTCTACTCCATTTTAAATATTTATAAGGACACGATCGATATATATGTATATGATTAGGATGACATTAACTTGTAACAACCAGACATAACGAATTAAATGCCTCCACATCGACCGATAATCAAAAGTAATCTTTTCTAATCATTGAGAAGTTATTTTTGATAAGATAAAGGATTGGAATATGAGCAATACACGTGCAATCATAGAGAAAGGAGATATCAATTTATCACAGAATCATTTGGCTAGCATTTAGACTAGTATTTCTTTATATCTTTTTGGTTACATATCTACATATGGATTTCATATGCGGATACGTATGACTATCAATCCATTTGTATTTCAATATAAAAGAAATGATGTATTGATTCATAGAGACTTGGTTTAGCTGGTGGTCGACTGTGACAAGGCCGGTTTTAACTCGTCGTAGCAAGCTGAATTGGGAAATGTCGATTGATAGAATCAATGGCCCAATCAATCGCCAATGATAAAAAATGACTTATTGGGGACCGGAATTATAAAACTAACTTGGTATCCGATCGAAAGGACGGTTGTCCATTGTCAAATTCGCTAGTCAAAACTTTCGATTATTGCTCACAATGCTCTTGTACTCCATGATGTTTGATCGATCGGAGTTTTGTTCAACGAACTTGGTCAACATTTTTGGTATGATCGTTATCCTTTTTGTACAAGAAGTATACAAATTGAAAGGTCTAAATGTTTTGTTGTAGTTTATTATTAGTATGATTTGCATATATAGTGTGAAGTTTGATAGGGATACTTGTGTTATTTTCTTGGTTTGCATAAAAGAAGTATGGTGGAATTAACTGGGACGTTGACAAATGAAGACTCATGAGAGATCCATGGAAAGTGAGTTTCCACACGAATGCATGAGTACAAAATTGCAAATGGACTTTACCATAATAACACGTACACCTAACTTTTGGTAGGGATATTTGTGTTATTCTATATAAAGTTTCAACTTTCACGTTGGATGTCACGTGGTCGTTATATCGTCACAGACCAAATTCATGACAAGATCAAATAAAGCAAATGGTTTAGAGGTATAGAAATCAAAAAAATTATAAACACTAGTCACATTAATAGTTTATAATTTTAGATACCTATTTTAAGTACAGCATTGATACAAAAAGTAGATACATGTCTAACGTTACACTAGGTAAAATGATAGTCTGATATGATATGATATTCTAAAACATGTGACACCATTTACATGAATGCAAGATCACACTATAACCTTCCAAGGGCAGTCGATAGCATACCTGTAAATGAAACACATAACCGTGAGCAAAAAAAATTCAATAATCTAAGATGTATGAATTTCATTTATAGGGTACTTTCCCTAACGGTTATGGCAACTTTCGAAAGTCCCTAAAAATGTTTTGATAATATGATAGAAAGATATAAGTGCCATATCAAATAATATTGTTTTAATAAATTCTATACGTCTTCGTATCGTTTTCACGAGTCTTTTCTTTACAATTGCTTATAATTCATGTCTTAATTTGAAAAACAAACTTCAAGGATACAATCGACTCAGAATACAAGTATAGAATGTCAATCGTCAGCAGGGCTACCCAATAGATTATATTTTCGAACTTGCATATTTCGTGTGTCGTCTTGCACCTCTTGTGCGCTTTCAATGAGGTATCGGATGTCAGGATTGAGATGAGTTGGGCTTCCCTGAAAAGAATAACCCGTGGCTCCGCCACAACGGTGTCGAATCCGTTGCATGCATACAAAGAGGATGGAGGATGCTCACCGCCCCTTAGCTAGTTCTCACCCATGACGATGACTCAGAGGATAAACACTAGAATCCACAGACTCAAACCAAAACCACACGAGCTATGCAAGAAGCAACGAATGATCTTAATGAATCAAATAAGGGATGTCATGTTCGACCTACTCAATATTTTCAGAAAAGACGACTAATGATCCAACGGATCTAAAAAGGGACGTCAAAGTTGACCTTCATAGTTCAAGGACATAATATGTATTATTTCGTTCACTTTTTCATTAGTTCACATCACATAAATAGTGCAACTAAGGTCTATATCCATGTGTCCTTTCTATTTAAAGATTTAATGGTCGTTTTTATTTATTTTTTCTGGAGGGTACTTATATTATGATGGTGCATATTCTAACCCATTTAATCCCGAATACCCCATAAAATACATCAAACGTGAAAAACATTCATTCTTGATCCCAATCCCCACGTCAAGTCTTGTTATTTATAACGATGCGAAATCACATAGCAATTTACTATGCGTACCCTATATAATCCCAAGGCATCCAAGCATTTGTCCAAAATCATTGTTTTATCTCGGCATCATCACTAGTTATTTTCATATGGCCATAACTTAAGTGTACAACATTCTCGTGTGCTAGATCATTGAACTCAACCCTATAAGCCGAGCATCACCATAACAGCCATCTCCATCCTAGTCTCCTTAAGCCTTATCGAATTATGATCATACACACAACATGCTTGTACACACACATGTCCATAAACAGGCACATCTCCCCTTAGCCCTATCATGAACACTTCAACATATTGACGCATCGACCCACATAACTCCTCAACATAAACCCGCAGCCCTCGCACTCACACGCCATCATTCTTATACCAACACCGAGAACTCTCCAATAAGCACACCGCCATGCCATACACACCCAAGCATCGCACACACACACTAGACACCACGCCCTGCACACGTATACAGTCACAAAACACTCGTTGTCATCTTTCATCAACCTTCATCACACACAAGCTCATCACTCTACAACACGCGCGTACACACAAGCGCATACATAACATGTCCTGTGTTGGGTTTTCTTGTTTTGGGCTCACTTCCTATGTGGAGGAAGGCCTAAAAGCTAAAGCCCAAAGCCCAAAAGGTTGAAAGTTCAAAGAAGGAAGACGGTTACTTATGCATGAAGCAATTCAGGTATATATATACAAATACGTATTGCAGCCGTATAATACTTGGTAGAATACGGAGGGAATTTTCCTTCTCATACACATAAAAAATTGCGCCCATAAAATGGTATTTGCGGATTCGTTCACCTTTGTTTCGGGTTGAAATTTTGTCATCAGGTTTTGGACATCCAGTCTTTCATTTTGAACGGTTGGATCGGCAAAAAGAGGTCTTAGATGTGAGTTATTGTCTCGACAGTGTCTCAGGTTTTTAAGATTATGTATCTCCTTGTTTTTTATTTTTGCAAGCCTTGTTGCCTTGCTGTTTTGACTGACTATTTGCACGTTTGTGTACATTTGTTTATGTATGTTTTGTATTCTGATTTGATCATAGTGGAGCTGATTCATTGGTCTTGACGACCCGGGGTTTTTACCCTTGATTTGAGGGGTTTTTACCCTTGGTTTTTGTACATTATGTACGTTAAAAGCTTGGTGTTTGTGTGATTGTTTTTCTATCGTATATTTGTTGAGCTGCTCCTATGAGGTTTTTGTAAGTGGGGGATTGCGTCCGCTGCCTCATATTCCCAACAGTCCTGCAACACATACGCATAGCACACACACGAAAGGGAAGGGTTATGCCGGATTGAGGATGAGATGAGGTTACCTTCATTGCATGGTCACTCTAAGAACACGATCACGAGAAAAAACCCGTTGATGATCACCCAGCCGAGCCGCTCCTACTGTGTGATGCCATACAATCTTCCTTCTGACTTGTGCGTGAAACCTGAGTTCATGATGCCCTGCATGATCATTCCCGGGCCTAAAAGTAACTTTTGCAAGAACTATTTTATTCCTGGGTGGATACTAAATTAAGAGATCATCGACACAATTGTGAAGAATGGGGCGATGTTGATGATATACATCTTCCATCTGTGTTTCAAATTTGAAATGGTTACTTTAGATCAGAAGAAGGGTCACTTTAGATCAGAAGGATTTTTTCCACGAGACAACTTTGGAAGAAGGTTACTTTAGATCAGAAGGATTTTTTCGCCGCCTATATGTATGTCTTATGGGATTCCGAGTTTGAGCGGTGAAATGCTTTTTTAGAGTTATTTAGAAAAGCATTTTATCATTTAGAACAATAACACAAGGTTTATTCCAATATGACTTATAGGCTATTTTAACATGACATGATGAGAAAGGGATATTTCAGATCAATTCTGGAGATATGGACAAGACATGGAGATTCATGGCTTATTTGGCTTCAGAATTATGTGAGAGTGAATGACTTTTATGCCCTTTAATGGAAAGGACAATTGTTTTCAAATCAAGTGTTACACATATTTTTATATTGAGTCCAGGTCTTATAACACGATGTTTCCAATGAGATGATCCATATCCTTAGTGTACAACCAGCCACTCAAGTGTATAAGAATCCTCAATATTACATCAATGGGTATTTCTTTGACACTTTCGAATAGGAATTAAGTAAAGCAACTCAGAATTATGGTGTATGTATTAAGGAAGATGGTGAGAAAGATTACTATGACATCCTTTAGGAGATACTGGAGCTACAATATCTTAGGAATGAAAGATCATATCGAACGATGCTCTTCAAATGCGATTGGTTTGACTACGATTGGGGAATGAACGTTTATGAGAGATCTCAATTGATTGAGATTGATCGTAGGGGATATGATCTATTCATCTTAGCAAATCAAGCAATGCAAGTGTGTTATGCTCCATACCCAAGGCTCAAATCAAGAGATCATCTATATATTAATATCATGTATCAATCTTTTTCTTTAGGTACTTAAAATTATTAACAATATATATTAAATGAATAACATATATAACTTGAAAAAAATATAGGTGGGAGAGGGAGTGTGTCACAAGTTGGATTCCATGACATAGGCACGACTTTACTACGTGAAGAGGACGATTGTCTAGAGGAGGATCATCCTATACAAGATCTCTCGTCTATTCCATCTCGTCCCTCAACTTCACCAGTTCCCCACCCATCCATTTTCATCGGTTTCTAGACCATTTGGCTTTTTATATCTTTCATCATCATACTCATCTACTCGGGGAGATGAGGAGATTGAGTACGTTGGGGATGGAAGGTTACGATAGGTCTTAGATCCTGATGACCTATGATAAGTTCAGTTTCATATTATTATCTTTCATATTATTATATATATATATATTGTCTTCAAATTATTCTTAAATTATTGATTTATTTCTAACTTTGTATATTTTATGTGTTTCATGTTTGATCATCATAGTGTCGTCTCCAGGTGCTCCGTCTTCTTTGAGAGCTGCTTTCAAGGAGATTGGACATGTTGGAGGGAGATGCCTTTGTGGCCCAGGGATAGGATGTGGAGGGTTTTGAGAGTAATATAAAAATCTCTTTCAATTTTTTTAAAATTTCTTTTATTTCGTGTCTTGTATTGTTTTTATTGATGACTCCATATATCTATTTTATTTTATTTTTTACTTTATATGTAGGAGTTTTATTGATGGAGACCCGAGCTCACGGAGCTTGTCAGGAGGAGTGGGAGGCGACAACGAAGAAGAAGGCGAAAGATATCCTATACAAGGCTCGTCAGACCGTGCAAAAAGGGGGGCATTCTTCCTTGGGGTAACGAGGGTTCGCTTGGTGCGCTGGACATCAAGTGGAACTCAAAGACATTTAAGGATCGATCCAAGCAAACGAAGGAAAACAGGAATAAAGGTGAGACAAAACACACACAAGAAAATGTCTACGGTCCATGTGATCAAGAAGTTAAAAAGTTAGTTTTTTAAAAATACTTATCGTAGATTTTTGTAAAAGTAGTTCTATCTTTTCTCTGTTTTCTAATGTGTTTGATAAAAATAAAATTTCTAACCTAGGATGAGACGCTGAAGAGGATGACTAATGAGACAGAAGGCCAATCCGAGATCATAGACGTACCCTTCCTGATGAATGTGCTCTCCTACTCAGAAATGAGCTGAGTCCCCAGCTTCTCAACCTAGAATCTTGTACCTTTTGTGCATCGTTTGAGAGTTACTCTTGAGGTTTAGGATTGATCAACATCTTCATTCTGTTCATCAAGTTCCATCCCAAAACTTCTGATCCATCCAAGCCGACTTGAACTCCATGTTTGTTATTCTGCATCAAACTTGTTAACATGCACATGTGCATCATCATACTCCCAACAACATTAGTACAACATTGTTTGTTATCATCAAAATTTCATGAGGTTCTACACTAAATATTACGAATACTATATCACTTGTATATATTCTCTTTGTTCACATTTAAAGATCTTTATTCTTGAATTTTTTGCATTATTCAGTAATTTTGATTTGAAGTTCACATATTAAAAACCGAAAAACATAAAAAGACAATCAAATAACAAAAAATCAAAGCCATTAAAACACTTAACTATTACAAAACAAACTCATTTTGACCTTTTTTTATTTTGTTTTTCTTTTATTTTGTTTTATATTTTTTTATTGACCTTTAAAAGAATATGACAAATAAAATCAATTTGGGTAGTCATAATGGACTTTTTAGAAAAAGTACACATATGATAATTACTTGACTTATAAGTGTTTTGGAACTCTTTCTGAAATATTCTATTTGTTTTAACTGAATGATGACGAAAGTTGTTAAAATGGAATATATTTATAGATTCGATTAGTGTGGTTGAAATTTTAAAGAATTGGATATATTTTTGTAATTATACAAAATTTGAGTAGCTTTTTTTATTAAAAAAAACCCCATTCTTTTTTAGTGTAGATTGAATGTTGGCTTTTTCAGTGGTTGGAAATTTGGAGTGGTTGGCAAAATGATATGGATATGTATGTCTTCTGTACAATGGCTGTACCAAAAATTTTCAATCTTATACATATTAAATTTATGAATTTAATCATGTACACGAATGGCTGCTTCTTCTTCTTTTTTTTTTTTTTTTTTTTTTTTTTTTTTTTTTTTTTTTTTTGCGCGTCAGCCCATTTTTCTTTCCCTTGAGTATCATTTCCTCCTCTTCTATATCTTCCCCACATTTTCATATTCATACTCAATTCCAGCTAGTATATGATTATAAAGGTAACATCTCGGACTTTAACTTGGAAAGCATTCGAGTGAAAACTTCTTTATCAACCGTTTCAATTTTTAATTTTGAAGGCGCGTGCCATAAGTCAGCTGTCTCCAAGGGAGTAATTTGCCATAAGATTAAGAGATTACGTGCTAACTGATAAAGTTGAATTCTCCCCAAGAAATCAATAATGAGGTGATTTCTTAAAATATTAGGGGTTGTTTGTATGACGTTTTTTTTTTTAAAAAAAAGGAATCCAAAATCAATAAAAGAATGGTATTTAACCAACATGCAAATTATCATATGAAATAAAATTATCATTGAAAAATGGGATCTTGAATATTTTTTCAAATAAATGTGAAATAAAAAACGAAATCCACATTTTTTAATTTGAATTTTCTATTTCTAATTATTTCTTCTGAATAACAAAAAGCTAAACTCCAAAAATTTTGATTATTAGTATAAAACAAAAATAACACGACTTAAGCTATTGGTACCACTTGTAAGTTTTTTTCCATTGTTTGGGTCAAAGTATTTCTCCCATGTGGTTGTTGTATCATTCATATAAGATGACTTCATAAAATTTACTGTAAAAACAAGATATAACCGTATCATGCTGATCGATTACACGTGTGGTTGCACGTATTCTCGCCCCCACGTGCACACGAAGAAGCGATTGATTGATAAGTTGCCCCTATCTTTTTGCTGTTTTTCCACAGTATCATCGTCCTCCTGTCATGTACTGTAATATCCACAACAAAAACGTCCTTTTCCAAAATTTAATTCCTTGGTAACGAATTTCACTCAAGTGATGTCACGCACTTTGTAACATGGAGCGTTCCAAAGTGCACCTAGGAAATATTCTTTTCGTACCCAAGGAGTCGTCTTGATACTCAAAATTCTGCATCAATTGAGGTGAAGTAGTCGTAGAGAAAACAAAAAAGATAATTCGAATTTGTGATCTGAATATCATTCGTTTTGTGATATATATCAGACTAAGAAATCAATTATCTATCAAGATTCTGAACTGATCATTATGAACAAATAAGTTGTCGTTTACACTAAATCCTCATAGACGGAAATTGTGCTAGTTTGTATGTAATTTTGTTGTAGCTCCTAAGTTGAGATAAATGTTGTGGTAACTGAAAGGGCCTAACCATAACATGCTAGTGGGGACATTAACGGCCACACCATTTTGTGTGCACATATATGGCATGAACTTAAAAGCTTTCTCATGGGACAAGCCCAACCTTATAATAAATCTACTAAACAAGACAATTGAAGAATGCTTAGCCCCCAACTGCATGTTAGCCCCCTCGTGGGGGGTACCCTTAATTGTCCTTGGAGGGTACTACATCTGTCGTGACATAATCGCTCGATATAAGAATGTCAGAAACACGCTCATTTTCTATTTACTTCTGTGTAAGATGTGGATCTTTAGTTCTGATGAGAGAACCCTATAACCACGATGAAGACTCGGTTTTAGCTTTAGAATCAAAATAATCACCTTTCTTAATCTTCCAAACTGTCAGATTCGAAGAAAAGATTAAGCCGACAACGTGATATTTGGGTCATTAATCTCATCATTGTGTTATGCCGAAAGCATATCGGGTAACATGAAGCCCATTATCTCCACATAAGATTAACAAAATCGAAGGAACGTTCTATATCATGGTATACAACATGATTAAATTGGTTGCTAGATTATCCATCTTCTACACAATAATCATACACCAATTGACCCTTGAGACCACAATTTGCAAAGCACAAAAAAAAGTCCTCATAATTGGGCTTGGACTGCTCTATCAGCTTATGATTTCAGGCCCATAAATTTGTGTTTCAGGCCCCTGAAATGCCCAGCCCATTAGTACCCAGTCCATCATCAGGGCCAGCGTGATGATCATTGACTACCTGCAATTCGTGATATCTTTTCATAGCTTGATATGACAATTATATAATAACATCCATGTCTCTCGGAAAAAAATCCGTTCATAGGTCACCCACTTCTTACAATTGCTTACAGATCGACTCTGCTAAACAATACATATTCCAGAGGCTTCCCCGAAAAAACTTTAAGCTCATTTCAAGGATTGTTTCCTACGTTCTTGCATTTTCAAATCATTTAAGTAGTTTTTATTATGTTTTTATTCTTTTTATGTGTTTTTGAATGTTTTAATCTTATTTCATTACTCATTTGATCGATTCTTGTATTTTCGAGTCGTTTGAGATTATTTTATGATATTTTTATCTTTTTTATTTGTTTCTATGTCTTTCCATGTTAGTTGAGGTTTTTTTTAAGGATGTTTGGCATTATAAGTGTGATCTAAAAAAGGATGTTTGGCACAAATTCTTTGATCATTAAGTTTCTAGCATCACTCCATATACATCATGGGTTACCAATTATACATCGGAAGGATGATAATTTTTCTCGAAGAACTAGGATAAGACTTAGTAAACATTCATGAAGCACATTGCATATATGAGAAAGTCGAGGTTTCACTTTCATTTAAGACACAAACTTTTGTCCCCACACTATTTACTTCCATCAAACTCTGTATCTTCTAAGAATTCTGCAATGCGATCTAAAATGAGTCCCTGAAATGTACTTGCCATGTGATGAAGGTTTGTATTGTATCCAATGATGCCGATGAACATCACTTTACTATTTGGATCTGGATGCTAGTTCGCCTTGGCTGCAACATCTCACCTTCCATTGACAAATGACAGTCGACGGATGATTTCTCGACGAGCCCATTGCTTAAAGAAACAGATACATAAAGAGATGAGTGAGGCAGAAGATCAGATCAGATGAATACTTGGAAGTGTACATATGAACCACCAACAACCAGTAGGTGAAACATCTAAACAGTCGTGACCAATAAAAGTTTTCGCAACAATCTATTCCTTAAAGTTACCAAGTGTACCTGAAGTTTCGTTGAGTTGAATCCGAAACATTCGTCCCACAAACAAGCACTCTGAAAGGCCTCAAAGGCTTGATTGCCAAAGCACCATTGTCAGTCTCCATGGAGACGAGGCTTTGGGTTTCCATTATCATCCTCCTCGCCACACTCAGTTTCGCAGGTTTGCCTCTCTTCATGTTCATGATATCTTGATCATGGCGAATGACAAGATCTACGACAGGAATAAGGATGCAAGTGGCCTCATGCATTCATATGGTCACTAATGGGTTGCTGATCATTGTAGGTGCATATGATCCTTTGGATCCCAATGGAAACATAACAATCAAGTGGGATGTCATGTCTTGGACCCCCGATGGCTATGTAGTAAGCTCCTCTGCCTGAACTATGTTTATACACCAAAGAACATATGTAATGACTGAGAAAACTGTCAGTAAAAGGAGTTAAAACAGCCGTGTAATCATGTACTTTCTTTGGGGAAAAAAAAATCGGTTCTATATAACAGGAATAAGAATTGTGTACTCTGCAGGCAGTAGTAACAATGAACAACTTCCAGCTATACCGGCACATAATGAACCCCGGATGGACGCTAGGATGGGGATGGGCGAAGAAAGAAGTGATATGGTCAATGGTAGGAGCTCAAGCAACTGAGCAAGGAGACTGTTCCAAGTTTAAAGGCAACATACCCCATTGCTGCAAAAGAAACCCCACGATTGTTGACCTACTCCCTGGGGTTCCTTACAATCAGCAGTTCAGCAACTGCTGTAAGGGCGGCGTGGTCTCAGCTTGGGGCCAGGACCCTTCCGCTGCTGTCTCCCAGTTCCAGGTCAGTGTTGGCCAGGCTGGCACCTCAAATAAAACAGTCAAGCTTCCAAAGAACTTCACGCTCTTAGGGTCCGGACCTGGATATACCTGTGGCCCTGCTAAGGTTGTACCATCCACGACTTTCCTTACACCGGATCGACGAAGAAAAACTCAGGCCTTAAGTAAGTTCCTTGATATCCATTACTCATGTCATTGGGAATCTCTCTTCCTCAGTCTCAATCTATGTTCGTGTATATCCAAACTACCATAATATAAACCATATGCATTAGCTGAGTGACGCCGTTACTCTATTTTACAGTGACATGGAATGTAACATGCACATACTCACAGTTCCTGGCGCAGAAAAATCCCAGCTGCTGTGTTTCCTTATCATCATTCTACAACGAAACCATCACGCCCTGTCCTACATGTGCATGCGGCTGCGAACACAAGAAAGATTGTGTCAAGTAAGCCACCATTCAAGCACACAAGCATAAAATTCACTATTTCAGAAATATAAACAAAGACCAATGCAGAGCAATAATAGTTCAGGAAATTCATCACCGTAATGCATTGCGTTAATTGCTAAATTCATATATGCTGTAGGAACGACTCGAAGATTCTCAACAAGGTGGGAGTGAACACTCCGAGAAAAGATGGCACACCACTAATCCATTGCACGCACCATATGTGTCCCGTGAGGGTGCATTGGCATGTTAAGGTCAACTACAAGGAGTACTGGCGTGCAAAGATTACGATAACCAACTTCAATTACCGGATGAACTTCACCCAGTGGACACTCGTAGTTCAGCACCCAAACCTCAATAATGTGACCCAAGTCTTCAGCTTCGACTACAAGGCCCTCGTGCCCTATGAGTCCGTTAGTAAGTTCTCGTAAACCAACTCATTCCATTTACCATTTCCCTACTCAAAGACATGATGAGTAATGGAACTTCTCTCGCAGATGACACGGGTATGTTTTATGGGATGAAATACTACAATGACTTGCTGAGGGAAGCCGGACCATTCGGGAATGTACAATCAGAATTGCTACTGAACAAGGACGAGAATACGTTCACCTTCAAGCAAGGATGGGCATTTCCAAGGAAAGTTTACTTCAATGGAGACGAATGCAGACTCCCGCCTCCTGATGCATACCCATATCTGCCAAATGCAGCCCCAAGAGAGTCAGCATCAGTATTGGCAATGATCTCCTCGTTGGCCTCGGTTTTGTTCGCGGTCTGTGTATTGCTTTAGTAGAATTTTGTAGCTTGAGCATCACAAGAAGAAACAAGGGAAATTGAATTGATTGTATGAAAAACAACAATGCAACATCTAAATACTGAGGCATCATTACCGGAACGAGATTCAAATATCAGGTAGCCCAAATTCAGCTCATCTGTTTCGAAGTGAACTGTATGATTCACACTTCATAGCAGGCAACTGATCTCACCTGTTGTCGAAGGTACGCAGATGATTGCTCCTAACCTTAAATGGTAACCGGCAGTACTGCGGAAGCAGGCGCAACAAATAGCCACTAATTTTGATCATGTAGTTTGAACTCAATTCTCTCTTCTCAAGCGCCACATAAAAAGCAAACGACATAAAAATTTAAAGCATAGAGTGCGCTTATAAGACATCTAATTTGACCGATACGCATAAAAATCTCATACAGTGTTAAATGATATTGTAACGGAACATGTCTAAGAGTTCTTACATGAATTCTCGGTTATATTTCAATGGTCATATTCCAACGATTATATTCTAACAGTAATATTGCGTAATATCTATTTTATATTCTAACATCCCCTCAAACTCAAGGTGATTTTGGAAAGATCAAATTAAGTTTGGATACAAGTGTATGGAACCGTCCTGATGGATTGATGGTGGTGGCGGAAACCGATTTGGATTTGGATCTGGATTAGGATCTCGATCGGCAGATCAGAACAGACAGTAGCTGATGGTCGTATTTGGATCTGGATCTAAATTTCACGGGATTTGGATCGACAGATCGACAGATCGAAACAGATGATGTTCATATTTGGATCTGGATCTAGATCTCACGTGATCTGGATCGACAGATCGGCAAAGATGGCAAAGACAGCCGTTGGTGGCCGTATTCGGATCTGCCAACTAGCTCAAAACTACCAACCTTTTCATCCCAGCGCAAAGAACTCAAACTAGTATATATTTCTCCCCTCGAGTTGCGAGGAAAATGGCGGATTGCCTCGCCGATCTCCATCGATGTGAGACGATGTCCATGGCGATGAACTGGTCGTAGCTGTGGATTCGTTCTAAGATCGAGATCAGTGGATCTTACGGGTGTTAATTGTTGGGGATTGTCCGAGGTCTGAATTCGCTGAAACCCTAGCTTTCTTGGAGGCAACCGTCATCATTTCCATGTAAATTTTTTCTTGTTTCGGTTCATACCAGGGTGTTTGTGGATACGATTAGAAAGGATTTTTGATTTTAAAATTATTAAAAAAAGTTTATATCTTATGATATAAATATATCTAATAAAAATAAATGATTGAGATTAAACAACGAAAATTGAATAACTATGAATGATTAAGATTAAAATTATAAAATTTAATCTCAATCCTTCATTTATGTAGTTTTAATTTTAACCGTTTATTTGTTATTATATACATATTCTCTAAACCCAAATTATTAATTTTGAGATATTGTTTATTTCAAGCCTATTTTTATCATGTATTTGTTTTGTAGCGAGACTAATATTCCAAATATGATAATTTAATCTAATTTAATATTCAAATCCATCAAACAAACACAGAATAAAAATAAATTGAATTATTTTCTATATAAGTATCCTATTCAAGGGAGACTAATAGTCCCTTATTATTTACCCCACCTTATGAACTTTAAAATACAAAACAAACATAGGATTAACTATTATAAGGATTGATAGTTCTATCGCACCAATTTAATGCTTAAGACAAACATACCCTTTGTGTTTGGAGAAAAAAACTCTTTCTCTTGCCCAAACCTGACAGGACTTTAGAAAGTGAAAATAGCATAAACCCATCAATAAAAGGAATGATGAAATTTTAAAGAGTTTTATATCTTTTCGTCTTATAATAATCGAATTTTTTTTAATTCAACATAAGAATAGATGTGTGTTAAATTTATATGAATTTTGGAGAGAAATTCTTGATTCTTTTTTTTTTTTGTGAGGAGTTTATGGATGTATAGTAACAGATGAGATTGATTTGATATTCTTTTTTATTAAAAAATTATCAAAAAAAAGATTTCATTTATTTTAAAACAACTTTAAAAAAAAATTTCGATTAATACGAGACGAAAAGAATATTATCTTTACTTAGAAAAAGAAGACGTCAATAACCACATGATTTTATGAACTCAAGACTAAAACCTCTAATCATGTGGTTCAAGAAAAAAAATTATTTACTATTGAGTTAATTTTTCTTTACTTGATAGACATTTGATTCTTAAAAAAAAACAAAAACAAAATAAGAGCCTTAAAAAAAACAAAAAGGCAAAAAATAAAAAAAATAAGATGTCAAAAATGGAAAATAATTTTTCAATTAAAATTTTATCAAGGGTTAGGAGAAGCGTCTGTGGCAACCGACGATAAAATTTCGTGGTGGCACTAACCAACAATGGTTAATCGAGGACGACTGAAGAAGATTCAATCCCCACCTTCGAAGTCCAGTGGTGGCACTCCAAACTCGAGCTCAAAGAACAAGAGACGAAAGAAGAAGAAGATGGGTTAAACCTATTTATAGGGTTAAATCAATGATGTGTAAACACGTTTTTGTACAAAAAAACGTATAATAGTGGTGGCCGGTGAAATAGTGATGACCGGTGGTCAAGATTATTGACTAACAAAGTTGACCAGATTGCGGTTCCTTATGGAAGTATGTAACTGAAAGAGGTTCAGAAAGATGAGAATATTTTGGAGGAGAAGATAAAGGAGGTGATCCTGGAGAATAAGAATATTATGAAGGGATCCCCTTACTTGAACATGGTGAAGTTTGGTGAAGCTGAACTAGAGTATAAGGGTAATTGTAATGTGGATAATGGATTGAAACTGGACTTCGTGAACGTGGAGGATAAGTTAGTTATCTATTGGGATGATGTTGTGGATGAGAGAGACTATTGAATGCACGCTTTAATTGAGTATGTTGATGGTGAAAAGGTTCCTTTCATTATTATGGAGCGATCTGTGGGTGCACAGTGGAAATATGTTGTTGTCCCTGAGGTATTATTCATGAGACGGACTATTTTCTGTTTAGATTCGTAGCTAGGGGTGACATGGAGAGGATTAGGGGAAGAAACCAGATTATTAATTCTAGGCCCCAGTGTTGCAAGAATAGTCGCCTAATTTTTAGTTTGATGAAAGGACTATCAATAGAATTCCTATATGGGTACAATTATCAGAACTTGATTTGCAATTTTGGGGAGAATATCTCTTGAGAAACTGACTAATATGATTGTCACACCTATTTGTACTGATCAACAAACTGCTTATAAAGGAGGATTTCGTTTCATCGCCTTTTGATGGAGATTGACACTAAGGAGGTTGTGGAGGCCTTTCAGTTTAGAGATCCTAAGGGGGAAGTTATTCAGCAAAGAGTGGTATATGAGCGGATGCCTTTGAAGTGCTCACATTGTCAGAAGTGGAGGCACAAGGCTGTCAACTACAGAATGAAGCCTAAGATGAGATGGGTTCCAAAGAAGGTCATACAGGATAAACAGCTAGGCAGGATGAGAAATTGCAGATGAATAGGCAACAAGCTCAGAAGGATGGGATGCAAGGAAAAACTCAGAATCCTGAAACTCCTAAGACACCAGAAGAGTAGGAATAGGTTACTGTTATTCGAAGGTCTGTACAGGAGAGAAAGAAGGAGCTGTTGAAGCCAAGCATGGAAGTTTCTCAGACTATGATTAATGAGCAATTGGTGAGAATTATAACTCCTCCTGTGGTGGGCCTTTTTCCGAATGGATGATTAGGGTATGATATGTCAGGGGAATAAATAAACTTAGAAGCATAATGCCCTCAAGCATTTTGTTAGAAAGAATAAATTGAGTATTGTAGGTGTCCTAGACAAGGGTTAAGCTTTAGATATTTTGAGAGTATTTTAGTACTTGCGTTAGGAAGTGGGGCTAATAGATAATTACTAGCTTGCCAGTAATGGAAGAATATGGGTATGCTGGAATAAGAAGCAGTTGAAGGTGGATTATATTGATTGATATGATCAAGAAATACATTACTAAATCTCAGTGTGTTGATAAAGATTTTAACGCAATGATTTCAGTAGTCTATGTCTGGAATACTAAATCTCAACGCTGCCTTTCATGGGAGAAAATGATGGAGCTCAGGAGGCTCGAATGTAATACCGAAAAATTTTTGATATATAAAATATATGTATAATACAAATAAATGAATACACAAATAAATATTACCCTCACCGATTTTAACCCTGAAAAGTTAGATTATTGAAAGAGGTATCATATTTGTGATTTTCGTGGACCCTTGTATGTTACATTAAGGTCACCGTCGCAGTCCATCCCTTTCCTATACATCATCATCTGCTTAGTTGATCATCTCCTCCTTTCTCCTCCATTGCAAAAACCCAAACCAAAAGCTCTGTGAACCGATAATCTTGACCAAAACAAGAGTGGATCGCACTGTTGGAGTTTCTGAGCCGATAATCCTGGCCAACCAAAAGTAGATCATACTGTTGGAGTTCCACGTTTGTCCTGCACGCTTGTCCATCACGTTTGTGTGTTTTGTTAGGCACTGCACTTAAATAACCAAAGTAGAGTGTAGTTGTAGAGCAGAACAATAAGAAGAAGAAAAAAACCCAGAAAAACGGGAGATTTTTTACCAAATCTTATTGTATCTCCACACATCATCAACTCGATCTCGGCCAACAAGCACCACACCAAACACCCCTGAACCACATCACCACCATTGCCAGGGTGCTGTTGCCCCTCCACTATAGCCACGGCGAGCAGCAATAGCACTGCAAGATAGTTGCATACCTCTTTCACTCACACTATTAGCGTCTCCCCACGTTTTCTTCAACCACCAGCATAACCCACGCTGTTGATGCATCAGAGGCAATCCGGCGACAGCCAAAGAGCTACCCACAGCGACAACAAACTCCGAACACCACCACAACGATCATTCCTTGGCCAACGACCACTACCTAGACCATCTCCCTCATAAGTTGCCGCGGCTGACCACCAGGAATGCATACAGATTATTCATCTGATTGCTAAGAGTCTAAACCCTGAAACACCAGCAGATTTTTGCTCGATATCTTGCTGCTCTGTGATGTACAAGATCATTTCAAAGGTGTTATGTGAAAGGCTGAAGGGTGTACTTCCTAATTTAGTAAATGAGGCTCAAAGCGTCTTTGTGGAGGGAAGATATATAGCCGATAGTGTCATGTTATGTTAGGAGTTAGTGGTTGGTTATGAGAGAAGAAGGGTGTCTCTTAGATATATGATGAAGTTGGATGTGAGGAAAACATATGACTCAGTTGGAAGGCAATTTTTGAATGTGTTGTTTATTCATTATGGCTTCCCTGATCAGGTAGCTAGATGGATTATGAAGTGTGTTACTATAATTAGATACCAGATTGAGATTAATGGAACTTTGACTGATTTCTTTGAGGGGGGTAGGGGTTTGAGACAGGGAGATCCTTTGTCTCCTTACTTGTTTGTACTGGTGATAGAATTCATATCAAGAAGATTGAAGAGGATGAGCCAAATGAGGGGCTTTTAAGTTCCACCCCAAGTGTTAAAAAATGAGTATTATTAATCTTAACTTTGCTGACGATCTTATGAATTTTTTTACAACGCTGACATGTATTCTTTGAGCTAAATCAAGACACAGATGCAATAATTTGCAAGGGAGAGTGGTTTGGTGATTAACTATCAGAAGAGTGCCATGCTCATTGCAGATATATTTGAGAAAAAAAAAAAAGAATCGAATTGATACAAGCCATCGATGTACAGATGGGGATGCTTCTGTGGACGTCGTTTTCGGGGGTATGAGCTTAAGCCGCAGGGGTTACGCACGTAGGATGATATGGCTTAGGAATCATCACCTAGTTGATCCCAAGTAGGAAGGATTGGATAAGGTATTGTCTTCGGGCAAAGTTCTGGACTCTGGAGCTTGGTAAAGTGACAGGAAGGTCGCGCTAGCTGCTAGCACCCGCCGTCGAGCAACCGGATGGTGGCTTAGGGTAGTCAGGGAGCTCGAGATTAACCCCGCCGGATTTGGTTGTGAGTTGCTCTGAGATGAGTTGAGATGAGTGGAGGGGGAAGACGAGCTTGCTCCAGGTGAAGAGCTCTTTTAGATGTGTCCAATGAGGTAAGGTCGAGGCCTTTATATAGCTGCGGGAGAGACTTCGAGAAGGCAAGGAGATCAATTCGACCATGGAGATAAGATCAAATCCTTCTAAGGAAAAAGATCAATCAAGTCCTTTAAACTAAGGAAAAAAATCAATCAAATCCTTCCAACTAAGGAAACAGATCAATAAAATCATTCGATCATGATTTTCAATGAATTGTGAGAATCTCCATGCTTTGGGGAAGGAGATGATCTCGGTTGTAGATGGGAAAGAAATCAGATTTCTTTTTCTTTTTCTCTTTTATTTTCCGATTTGTTAAGATATTGAAATGGATCAGGCCTGGTTTTGATTTAGGTCGAATTTTATATTTTTTTGGACTGATTCATATTTTGGTGTCTACAGAATACCCCTCTTGATCGATGAGATGAGATCAAAGAATCAAAATCTCATTGATCAGTGTCTATAGACATTAAAATATTTGGTCAACAAAGATGTTAAGATTCTTCTCTTAAAATAATTTTGATACAATTGATGAAATATGCACAAAGATGTTACGTTTTAGGTCCAACTTGACCCGTCGATAAAGTTCGAGGCAATCCATCATATTCTGTGATTAAGATTCTCTTACCTCAGAGATTAAGAGGTTATGTTGTATTTGAGGTCCAACGTCATCAGAAGATTGATTCTGAGAAGGTAGATCTTATTCTATGATCGAGGAACTCTTATCCTAAAGATTAAGAGGTGTTGCTATGTTTAGGGTCCAACTCGACCCAAAGGAATAAAGTGATATGGTTGTACCCATAATTCTGCATACATACCTTCCATAAAGGATCTAACCTGATGTAGATTAGAATTATATCTTAGAACTAAATTTTTCTAAGACTTGTAAGCCGTAATCTTAGACCCAGAAAGTAGATCATGCCCGCACATCAAAAACACGCTTGCATTGTTTATGTGCACGCCAATACTGTAGATAGTTGCCCCATGCTTAGTCGTCTTGTTAAGCAAATGCACCCCTGTCCTCCATCTTTAAATAGCAAATTGTAGTGTGTAGAAGTGGTGTACCAAAGCATAGCAAATAATAAATGAAAAACAGAAAACAGGAATTCTCCCACAAAATCAAAATTCTCCCTTATCGGCTACAAAGCCTACCTCGAACCAAATCCTAGTCTCACCACGCACCGACCTTCCCGATCCAAGTAAAACAAACATCTGGTATCAGAGCGGGTTAATTTTTGATTGAGATCTGCACAGTTGCAGTCGCTGTCGTGAATCGAAGAAGGATTTGGAGAGCCGATCCAGATCTATTGCCGCCACCGTCCAAGCCACCGCCCGCCCGCCTGCTGTCCGACAGGTTTCTCTGATTTGGTTTTGGATCTGACAGTGAGATCGAACCCCGGCCTATTTGGTTTCGAGTCTATCACTGAGATCGAACCACAACCTTGTCGCACCATCATCAACAACCGCAGCCACAACCACCGTCATCAGATCCACCATCCCGATATGGTGAATCAAGCCACCCAACGTCTAGATCCAAAGCCACAGTCGCTACCCCGAAATCGAACCTCCACGTAACGTCTCAACGCTTAAAAGGACGTCCTCACAAGACGGCAGAGTCGGAGGCGGTTTCGAGCGAGGTGCCTCCAAAGCTTCAGATCCATCGACGAAGCTACGAAAACCAGGACTCCGGTTACGACAGGCCAGCAAAGATGAGACACTGCAGGTAATTGACGACAACGATTGAACTCGAAAGCGGAATGAGAGCTTTGAAGGCGCTTGATTAGCGAGAGAGATTTGGGAATTTGGTTATGTAGATTAGAGAAAGGTTTGGGTGGTATTTTTGCTGGGGGCCTTGATTGTTTGGTACGTTGGTCAAAGGAGTGTAAAGGGGAAAGAGGAATCTGTGCGAGAAAATAGGGATAAAGAAGGAAGAAAAGGGGAAAAAAGTTTGAAAAATATCCCAACAATGTCAATTGTTCCTCAGGAAGCGCCAAAGGAGAGCGGTAGAGTCTCGTTCCATTGCCCGATGCTGAACGTTTCCAACTACACGGTATGGGCAATAAAGATGGAGGCAATCCTAAATACTCACGAAGTTTGGGAGACGATCGAACCAGCGGAGGGAGACGAGGTTGATCCAAGAAATGAGAAGAAGGAGCGTGCTTATATCCTCCAGTCTATCCCCGAAATGTGCTTCTTTAGATTGTGAAGAAAAAAACGACAAAGGAGATTTGGGAGAGCCTGAAGACAAGATACCTGGGTGCTGATAGTGTAAAGAAGGACGGTTGTAAACATTGAACAGTGAGTTTGATGCTCTTCGGAAGAAAGAACAAGAGTCGGTGGATGAGTTCGTCGGAAAACTCAGTGGCATGTCCAACAGATTTTCCAGTCTTAATGCGAATTTTGACGATGCCGTATTAGTTAAGAAACTACTCGACTATGTGTTAGACAGATATTTCACGGTCGTTGCTAGAACGAACAATTTTTTGATATTGGGATAATGCCGTTCGAGGAGGCTATAGGACGATTGAAGGCATTCGCGAAAAGAGCTCGTCTCTGTGAGAACTCCGACGGTGGGCTTATGTTCACTCAAATTGAGCGGCAGGCATCCCAGAGGTTGTGGGGAAACTTCGTCATCTGATCAGGGACGTGGGTCCGACACCTTAGATCAAGAGCGGCCGAAGCGGCAATTATACAGTGCGTTATGAAGGTGCGGGAGGTACCGGCAGCAGCAGCCATGACAAAAGCCACATTAAGTGTTTCAATTATGGGAAGATGCGACACTTTGCTTCTGGATGTTGTAGGAAGCGACGAAACGATGAGAAGCAACACACACAGGCTGCCCCCGATGAGCCAGCATTGTTGTTTTTCATGTCTCAGGACAAGACACAGCAAGACGTCATACAGCCTAGAGAAGGAACGGTGTTACAGGTGCTTTACCATGGCGAGGAGAAGACAGCAGACATGAATATCTGGTACTTAAACAACAGTGCCAACAATCATATGACAGACCATCGAGAAATGTTCCAGGAGCTGGATGAGAAGATCACTGGGAAGGTGAGGCTTGGCGATGGCTCGGTCGTTCAGGTCATGGGCAAAGGGACGGTCGTGTTTTAGTACAAGAATAGAGACCAATATACCTTCCGTGAGGTATACTACATTTCGAAACTATGCACGAACATCATAAGTCTTGGACAAATGACAGAGAATGAGATCAAGGTGAACATGGTGGGAGAAGCCATCAAGGTGTATGACAACGACAAATTGTTGATGTTCGTAAAGCGCACATCTAATTGCCTATACAAGATCAGTTTGGAGTTAGCCAAACCGGTCTGTCTCCTAGCTAGTAACGACGATCCGGAAGGAGTGGCAGTGTTTGCATCATCCGTGGCAGGCGCAGCAGCACTAGAGTCTGCCGCTTGTGCAGGTTGTTCGCTGACAGGAGAGGTAAAAGCTATTGCAGCTAAGGCGGAGAATGTTGATGATGAAATGCATGAGATGATCAAAGGACAACACAGAGGCAATGATATCTGTCTCGTCGAATCTAGCACTATCCCCGATCCACAAGATAATGTGGATTTGAAACGCAAGAAGCCTCGTGCCCTCAAAGGGGAAAACTGGATCGATGATGAAGATGACATCCCGTGCAGTAGGGAAGAGCTTAGAAACCTCATTGGACACAAGTGATCTGGCGTGGGAGAAAAAGCAGATGACATCCATACTAGGACGGCAGAAAAAAGTGAGACGCTGAAAGGTGTGCTGAAAAACCTCATGAAGATGAGAAAAGAGGAGAAAGCTCTAATAACCAATCTTCAAACAAAAATGAAGGGTCTGAAAGAGAAACTCGCGAGAAAACAGAAGCAGAAAAGATCGTCGCATTGTCATTATGCAAGGTCAAATTTATGGTAGCCACTACAGCAGCATGCCAAGCTCTATGGTTAGGGGAGCATGTAAGTCGTATTCTTTGACCTGAAAAGTAGATCATGCCCGCACACCAAAAGCACGCTTGTACTGTTTATGTGCACGCCCACACTGTAGATAGCCGCCCCACGCTTAGTCGTCTTGTTAGACAAATGCACGTCTGTCCTTCGTATTTCAATAGCAAATTGTAGTATGTAGAAGTGGTGTACCAAGGCAGAGCAAACAATTAAGAAGAAACAGAAAACGAGAATTCTTCCACAAAATCCAAATTCTCCCTTATCGGCTACAAAGCCTACCTCGAACAAATCCCAGTCTCACCATGCATCGACCTTCCCGATCCAAGTAAAATCAACAAGACTATGATGGTTAAACAGATCTTTATCATAATCAAAGACAGATGTGATTTCGTGATTACGCCCAAATGGCTGCCTACATACCTTCTTAAAGGATCAAGCCACTGTAGTTCGAGTTTACTCTTAGAACTGATGACTTCTATGCTCTTTCAAGATAATGATAATCAACTGATTCAGAAGTGGAACAAAGTTTGATATCACCAAGACGCTCATGGAGTGCTGCTGCCGGTTGGGGATGCTTATCTTTTGTGATTACTTGATGATTCTTCACTTGGTCGGCATTTTGGTGGTGTTGTCACCCTACAGGACATTTTTGAATTGTATAAATTGTTCATTGTTGGGTATGTATGTGGGATGATTAGTCGTGATTGTTTGTAAATGTAAATCTATGTGCATCTTGGTTGTTAAGGCTGCAGTATTGGTATTGTCCATTTTTATTTATTTATTTTATTATTATTTTTATTCAAATTTTTCTGATTAAACATAAGTCAGTTTTTTGTTCAAGTATATAAGCGTGTATTTGTTTTCGGCTTGACCATGTTGAAGTATGTAATATTCCCATGGTGTAGAATTCATCAGTGTTGTTTTGAGTCTAATTTTAGCATCCTGAGACTTCTTTGCAATCTTAATTTGCATATTTCCCTTGGCTTGGATTATTGATGTGCAAGATTATTTGGATCAGCCGCATGTACTGTTTACTCTGCAAATTCCTGCTAGGAGACAGGTGGAAATTCCTTCTATTTTATTGTTGCAATCTCTCTTTTAACTACGTATATTTTTTCCTCCTTAGCTTTTGTCCTTGTAAGAAGCACTTGGTTCGTTGTTGTTAGTATACATCAATTTTTTTTAGTACGATAAAATTAACATTTTAAAGTTTTTGATAGTATTGATTTTTGAACATTTTTTCTTTTAAGTCAGTGGCTCGACTTGCTGCCCATACTATCTCTCTCACTGTATCCCAATGCCTCTCCTAAGTCAATCATCGAGTTGATGCCTTTATATGTCTCTCTCATCAATCCCAATGCTTCATAAAGGCATTGTCTCGCTCAATTTGGTCACAGTTACATCACTACTCAAGCTGCTTGCTCTACTTCAAGTATTGAGCTGTAGCTGTCTAGCTTGATCACGTTTATATTCCTTTTGCTTGTTTCATCCAGGGAAGTGATTGTGAGCCGTTTAATCCTGCCTGAGTGCAGAGGAGGGCTCACCTGGAAAACGACAATTCGGACGTAAGGCATGATGTCAATGTGCTTGTATGCGTTTATATATTTTCAGCAGATTTGTGTATGTGTATGTCTTCGTATGCAATAAACCAAAAAAAAAAAAAAAAAAAAAAAAAAAAAAAACAGAAAAGGGGGAATTTTTGTTCCCCACCAAACACCTTGTCGCACTAACCCAAACACACGCACCTTCGTCGCTAATCCAAGCTACTATCATTTGGTATCAGAGCAGCCGTCGATCCATCAGAGGAAACCATCATCCGTGGGACTCAGACCTCAAACTCGGTCACACACTCGCGATTTTACGGAGGGACGAGTCGTTTGAGATCTACGTCGTTAGCTTATCTCCTTGCTTCAGATCTTGAGCGAGCTAGTACGACGGCGCTGAGAGTTGAGGTTGGAAGGCAGCGAAATGCTGTCGAAGGACTGGCCGTGAGGGAGACGTTAAGAGGAGAAGGGGTGTGTGTTCTCGGTGAAAGAGAGGATGAGGAGCAGCAGCTGAGTGCGGAAAGAGAGAAAGGGACAGAGAATGAAGTATAGTGCATGTTATTGTTTTGTTGTGTTGTGGTGGAAAGCGACTCAATACACCTAAACAAAAAAAAAAAAACAAAAGAAGTATTTGGTCGTTGACCAAGTTAACACGTACAAAAAAAAAATTTGAAAAGAAAATTGTGTACTCATTTGTGGAAAAAACCTGAAGGAAAATTTTGGTTTCACAAATCAAAATTCGTCATAATGTCTATTGTTCCCCATAATATGTCTAAGGAGGGCGGCGGTATGTCGTTCCATTTTCCGATGTCGAACACATCCAACTATACGGTTTGGGCTATCAAAATGGAGGCAATCCTAGATGCTCAGGAAGTCTGGGAGGCAATCGAACCAGCGAAAGGAGAGGAAATTGATCCTAAGAAGGACAAAAAGGCGCGTGCGTACATCATCTAATCTATTCCCGAGGATGTGCTTCTTCAGATTGCGAAGAAGAAGACAGCAAAGGAAACTTGGGAGAGTTTGAAGATGAGGTACCTGGGTGCTGATAGGGTCAAGAAAGCTCGGTTGCAGACTTTGAAGAGTGAATTTGATGTATTACGGATGACAGAGCAGGAATCGATTGATAAGTTCGCTGGAAACCTTAGTGGTATGTCCAGCAGGTTCTCTAGTCTTGGAGCGAAACTTGACGATACCGCACTTGTCAAGAAGCTACTAGATTGTGTGCCTGACAAGTATTTCCCAGTTGTTGTCGGAATTGAACAGTTTTTTGATATCGAGACGATGCCGTTCGTGGAGGCTATAGGGAGATTGAAGACATACGAGGAAAGGACTCGACTCCGCGAGAACACCGGGAGTGGTGATAGACAACTTATGTTCACTCCTACCGAGCGCCAGACACCGCAGAGGAATAGCATTGGTGAAGCGTCATCATCTGGACAGGGTCGTGGGTCTAACACCTCAGACCGAGGTAAAGGTCAATGGCGTGGATGAGGTCGTGGAACGAGTGGCCGAGGCAGAAATACTACAGCACGTCAGGAAGTTGCAGGGGGCACTAGCGGCAGCAGCAGCCGTGATAAGAGCCACATCAAATGTTTCAATTTTGGGAAAATTTGACATTATGTGTTTGAGTGCCGTACAAGCGACGAAACGACGAGAAACCACACACACAAGCTACCGGCGAAGAGTCATCATTGCTGTTTTCCATGGCTCATGAAGAGACACAGCATTCTGTTAGCAGGGATATGAATATCTGATACTTAGACAACGGTGCCAGCAATCATATGACAGGGCAACGAGAAATGTTTCAGGAATTAGATGAGAACATCACTGGATAGGTGAAGTTTGGCGACGGCTCGGTCGTTCAAGTCATGGGAAAAGGAACGATCGTTTTTCAGTGCAAGAATGGTGACCAGTATATTCTTCATGAGCTATATTATATTCCGCAGTTATGCACTAATATCATAACTCTCGGGCAGATGATAAAAAGTGGGGTCAAGATGAACATGGTCGGTGAAGATATGAAGGTGTATGACAATGGTCAGTTATTGATGTTCATGAATCGTACATCAAATCGTTTATATAAGATCAGCTTGGAGTTAGCCAAACCGGTCTGTCTGTTAGCCAGCCTCGACAATTCGACATGGTTGTGGCATGCCATGCTCGGTCATGTCAATTTTCATACACTGAAGCTCGTGGGGATAAGGAGTTGGCGATTGGAGTTCCAAAGCTGTCACATCCGAACAAGCTATGTGAGGCTTGTTTGACATCCAAGCAGATTACGCTGCCCTTTCCGGCTCAGACGACCTATAGAGCGAAGAAACCGCTGGAGTTACTGCATGCTGATCTATGTGGGCCTATCACACCAAGCACACTTGCTGATAATTCATATTTCCTCCTCATTGTCGATGATTATAGCCGTTGGATGTGGGTTTTTACACTAAAAAAAAAAAGATGAAACATATACTGTGTTCAAGAAGTTCAAGTGTCAGGTAGAGAATTTGACTGATCACAGAGTGAAAACTCTTAGGACGGTGGTGGAGAATTCCTCTCAAAAGAGTTCACACGACTATGTGAAGAATGAAGTCTTCAGAGGCATCTCACTGCACCGTATTCTCCTCAACAAAACGGTGTGGTGGAGCGGAGAAACAGGCCGTAATGGCTACGGCTCGATCTCTACTCGAGAGCATGCATGTTCCTGTTGAGTTTTGAGGAGAAGCTGTTAGACATGCAGTATACCTGTTAAATCGGTTACCGACAAAGAAGCTAGGAGAGTGTACACCTTTCGAAGTTTGGACTGGCCGCAAGCCACATCTCGGGCACCTGAGAGTGTTTGGCTGCATAGCTTTTGCGAAGGTAACAGTTCCACATCCTAAGAAGCTGGATGATCGGAGTCTTCCCATGGTTTACCTTGGAGTGGAGGAAGGTTGTAAGGCACATGTGATCTTCCAAGAGAACCTTGAATGGAATTGGAGTGTAAGTACTGATGGCAGGGTGACAGAGTTCGTCATATATGACACCTCGAGTGTTGAAGCAGTGTCTTCCTCACCTGTGGCAGGTGCAGCGGAGCCAGAGACAGGCGGTGGTGCAAGTGCATCATCACCTACGGCAGCAGAGATTACTCCATCTACCCCGAGTACGCATAGTCCAATACAAGTTCCGGAGTCCCCTGACAGTGGTCCTGTGCGTCTCAGAGACATCACAGACATCTACGCCAATATAGAAGAAGTTGTTCTTGGTGATGACGAAGATGAGTTAATGATGTTGGAGTCTGACGAGCCAATTTGCTATCGTGAAGCAGCAGCTGAGAGTGTCTGGTCTCAAGCAATGCAGAAGGAGATGGAGTCCATCGAGAAGAACAATACATGGACTTTGACCAAGTTTCCACCAGGAAATAAACCCATTGGTTTGAAATGGATATTCAAATTGAAGAAGGACTCAGAAGGTAAGATTGTCAAGCACAAAGCAAGATTAGTGGCTAAAGGGTATGTTCAGCAGCAAGGTATTGATTTTGAAGAAGTCTTCGCACCCGTTGCTAGATTGGATACAGTTCGGGTGATTCTTGCCCTTGTAGCGAACCGTAGCTGGGAGGTGCACCATATGGATGTTAAATCAGCATTTCTCAATGGAGAGTTAGAGGAAGAGGTCTACGTCGCTCAACCGGAAGGGTTTAAGGTACAAGGCCAAAAGCATCTGGTGTACAGACTGTCGAAAACTCTTTATGGGCTTAAACAGGCTCCGCAAGCGTGGAACATTCATTTGGATCGCAGCCTGAAGGAACTCGGTTTCAGACGATACTCTCAAGAGCAAGCTATATACACGCGGGGAGAAGAAGGTGCAGCTCTTATTGTGGGTATTTATGTTGATGACCTTATTGTGACAGGAGGCAACACTAGAGAAGTTCAACTCTTCAAGCAACACATGATGACAGAGTTTAAGATTAGCGATTTGGGACTTCTATCGTACTACCTCGGGATTGAGGTTGAGCAAAAGAAGGGTCAGATAAAGCTGAAGCAGTCAGCTTATGTCAAGAAGATATTATCACAATTTGGAATGTCAGAGTGCAATGCTACCAAGTATTCGATGGAGCCCAAACTGCACCTACTCAAAGATTCAGAAGGAGTTCCAGTGGATGCCACAGAGTATACACGCATCGTTGGATGTCTCAGGTATCTTCTTCACACGGGGCCGGATCTCTCTTTTACTGTCGGGATGACGAGCAGATATATGGAGAGGCCTACTGTTGTGCATCACAAGGTTGTGAAGCAGATTTTACGGTACGTGAAGGGTACGATTCACTATGGCCTTGTTTATGTGAAAGGACACTATGACGAAGTACTCATCGGTTACACGGACAGTGATTTAGCCGGTGATCACGATGGACGAAAAAGCACCAGTGGCATGACGTTCTACCTCAATGAAAGTTTAGTGTCCTGGACTTCACAGAAGCAGAAGACTGTCGTATTGTCATCGTGCGAGGCCGAATTCATGGCTGCCACAGTAGCGGCATGCCAAGCATTATGGTTGAGAAACATGCTTAGTGAAGTGACAAAAACTAAGCCTAAGCCAGCAACCCTCTTCGTGGACAACAAGTTTGCTATTGCCCTAATAAAAAATCCTGTGTTTCATGGTCGCAGCAAGCACATTGAGATAAGGTATCACTTCATTAGAGAATGTGTAGAGAAAGGGCAGATTTTGGTAGAGTTCGTGAATACCGGAGAACAGAGAGCGGACGCACTCACAAAGACGATGTCAGGTGTTAAGCTAGCTACGAAGCGTCATTTGATGGGTGTTCGTGATCTTGAGCCATGTCAGGATTATGGGGGAGCATGTGAGGCGTTTAATCCTGCCTGAGTGGAGAGGAGGACTCACCTGGAAAACGACAGTTCGGACGTAAGGCATGATGTCAATGTGCTTGTATGCATTTATATATTTTCAGCAGATTTGTGTATGTGTATGTCTTCGTATGCAATAAACCAAAAAAAAAAAAAAAAAACAGAAAAGGGGGAATTTTTGTTCCCCACCAAACACCTTGTCGCACTTACCCAAACACACGCACCTTCGCCGCTAATTCAAGCTGCTATCAGTGATGACTCCATCACGAGGAGTTTCTTTTGCTGAAAGTGGCGGTAGTTGTGGTGGTGGTGGCAGCAATGGAGATGAAAAACGTGGGGTGAGAAAAGGGAATTGAATGAAGGACGAAGACATGCTCCTCCGTGAATGCATTGAGAAGTATGAAGAGGGAAATTGGCATCAGGTTCCGCTTCGAGCAGGTATATATATGTGATTATGTAGTTCATCTGTTCGTGCTTCAATGTTTGATATTGCGATAAGCAACAGCCGAACCTATCAGTAATGACTACTTGAACACCTTTCTCTTATTTTTTTTTTCATGGAAAGCTCGTCGCAACTCCTTGTGTATATAATTGTTGTATGGTGCTTCGTGAAATCAAAACGAGCAACTTTACTCCATTTCTCATGTAATAGTATTAATCAAATAAAACAAGATTTGAACTACTAGGGTAGAATGTGCTACAATTACGTGAATTTCAACTTGATTTATGAAAATCATATGGAGTGTATGATATATCATATAGTAGCTGAAATGATGGTTTTCTCAAGGACATGAGGCCTAGAGTGTGTTTATGAATTACTATGATATAGTAGATGAGTATGTTGCATGCTCTATTCAGTCTATTTCCTAACTTCTTTCTAATTGTTAACCAAACATCAATGAGACGGTTGAATTATTTGAGACCAAACATCAAGAGAGGAAATTTCGCATCAGATGAAGTTGATCTCATTGTTCGACTCCACAAGCTTCTACGGAACAGGTTTGGTTCCATCACTGGCTAGCTAGACGATGTTATTTTATATTCTTTCACTTGTTACATTAGTTTTTAAGAATCGGGTGATGGCTAATTGCAATTCACTATGGTTAAAGTGCATAGAATCCATTGTCACATTAGGTCTAATAAGTAATTATTTGACATAAGTGATAACAAATAAAAATGGATCAAACTCATGATCTCATAGTACGATCTGTTTTGATATCATATCAAAAAATAAATTATATCAAAAATTCGAATTTTGAGTCTCATAATGATGTATCCATTATATCAAAAATAAATGAATCTTAACACGAGCATATACCATAATGGTGTACTAACAAGCATTTTCCTAGGTTTGACTCAACTCTACAACATCCATCACATCAAGATTTAACATTTTCAAATTTTCTCCCATATATCCTTGCACTGCTTTGTTGACTCGTCAATGCCCAAAAAGAATAATTAAAACTTGATCTTTCGCCATCTTCGTTTCTTTCTGTTAGCATCACAAGAATCACGCTCATCGTATTGCTCCAACTACATTATCGGTTATTTCTAGAACCATAAATTAGTACTCCCTCTTTCATCAAAAATAGAAAATAAAATTAGTAATCCCTCCTTCAAAAAATATAAAAAAATAATCCCTTCATCCAAAAAAAATATGACATATACGTATTTTATATATAGAAATACAAGTCATTTTCATATCAAATCATGATTAATTATCCCATAATATATATTAGGTTGAAATACGTAACTTACACAATCATTGATGTCTCACGATAACTTTTTAAAAAATCATATTTTGCATCGACACGAATATCAAGCCAATCCAATACATTTTTTATGGGATGAGGAAGTAGTAAATAAAAATAAATTAGTACTTCCTCTATTCTAAAAAGCTTGAACATCTTGTACACATAAGTTAAAAAGGTGATGACATTATGAATGATCTACGAGACAAACAAACAAACAAACTTCTTTTTTATAAATTTATCGTGAAAAATCAAACATAATATATGTTATGAACTACAACTTTGACACAAAATGACATTCGTATCATATCGTTTACTAATAAAAAATAACACATCGAAATACGTAGTGAATAATATAGTTACTATACAATGTTGGAACTAACATGAGACGAAAGGAGTATATAAAATCGTGAAGCATTGTTCATTTCAAAATAATTCCAACATATACGAAGTCAATATGAAGCCTCAATTTGTTCGTTCCGTTACAAATACTCCATACATTTTAATTTAATTAAAATATTTGGTCCGACACGAGAATTTTTCTATGTATTGAATTAGATTGATAATGATATTATTTATTATTTTTTTGTCATTGTAAGCTTGTGGAAGAGGTGAGAGAAAAAGACGAGAAATGATGATGGGATGAGTTGATCTTATATAAAGTAGAGATATATTGATATTTATGTATGAAAAATATTTTTCAAATAAAAAAATGTTTTTATCAATTTGAGACAAAGGAAATACAGAAGTTAAACATAAATATATTTCATGATGAATTTATAAAAAATTATATTTAATTGTCTCTGAACAAAAATCATGAAAATTTCATTATATTTAATTGTCTCACAACAATAGACACAATCCAAAACGTTACGACCATTGTGTAGCGAGTACTATTAGATTGTTGTTTGTTGTTAGACTAATCCAACCAAGAGAAAAACTAGAAAATTTCATCTAAGGGAATTATCTCTTATAGGAAAAAAAAAAAGGATTTTTGTAAATTTAAATAGAACCTCATGTAAAATATATTATAATTTTTTTTTATCAGGCATACATGACAAAGATCTTATAGACAAGAGAAAAAGTTGTCTCTTTGTTGAATCCTTAATATCGTAAAACATCAATGATAATCAACGTTGTGTATTATAACCATGAGCAAATTACAAATTTAAAACATGTCGTTTGAATTGATAATGAAACTCCTCAAATTGAATATTAAATAATACAATATAAGAAACAGGTTGCAAAATCTTGGAATGGATATAATATCTCTAAGCTAATCATTACGTCCCATATTAAATGTAATCATTTGATCTGATATAAAATTTTATGTGTTTAATTTTTCTAAAATTTTATAAAAAATATTATTTTTTAATGGTGGTGGGGTTTATTATATCATTTGAGAGAAATGATAGTATATATATTATGATAAATAATGATTATTTTAATATATTTTTTATGTAAAATATTTATCAAAAATCATAACACTGCACGTATGAATATTGTACTCTTTATTTGTTGTACCTGAAGTTCTACAAAATAACCTTTCTCTTAATCTCATTTGAAATTTTGACTTCATTAGTGCAGCAAATCCTTCACACCCTTTATCATTAGTGTATTCAAAGATAATATCATCAACGTATATTATCTCATATTTTTCCTATATTATAAATCATATTTTTTTATTCGTGCTTTTTCAAAATATAATAAATATAATATATTTAATAATTTTTTTAAATAAAAAAATATTAAAACAAATCAATGCACCCACCATCTATTTCCTTCTTCTTTCTTATTTTTTTAAAATCCCATTATCATTGAAAAAATATTTTTTTATCAAATTTTATAAAAATATAAATAAATAAATATAATGAATTATATTATTTATTATATTTTGGGATGAATATAACATCATATACACTAGTCAAAACAGAGATGCCTAAAAGAAAAAAAAAAAATCCAATATCCTTTTCATATTATTGAAAAAAATATATCCAAATATCCGATGCTCAATCCCACGCTCTACGCATAGTATCAATAGAAAACGCGTAAACCCTCTTTGTCACATTCCAACCGCCACCCCTATAAATATCCCTCCTCTCTCCCCTTCCCCTCTTTTTCACCCCTCTCTGCTTTCTCTCTCTTCAATGGCGACCACCAAATCACCGCCGCAGCCGTCAACCACCGCATCGCCACCACCACGGCGGCTCCCACTCGACGATATCCGCAAGATCTTCTCCACCTTCGACGTCAACTCCGACGGCAAGATCTCGTCCCTCGAACTCCAATCCATCCTCGAATCTCTTGGCACGGCCACAACAGACTCCGAACTCGCACTCATGATGACGGAAATGGACTCCAACTCCGACGGATTCGTCGAGTTCCCCGAGTTCGCGGAATTCTACAACAGGACGGACGGGAAGGGATTCGGAGGAGTGGAGGATGAGGTTAGGGAGTTGAAGGAGGCGTTTGATGTGTACGATAAGGATAAGAACGGGAAGATCTCGCCGAAGGAGTTGTTGGCGGTGTTGAAGGGGTTGGGAGAGAAGTGTGATTTGAAGGATTGTAAGAGGATGATTGGTGAAGTTGATGTCGATGGTGATGGACAGGTCAATTTCGAGGAGTTTAAGAAGATGATGGCGTGATAATTGGGGATGGATCTGTGGATTGGTGATCATTCGAGATATCTGATTGTGAATAGAAAGTGAGTAGTAGTAGTAGTAATAGTAGATGTAGTAGAAGTAGATTTGTGTTTGTTCGTGTTAATTTGGTTGTTGAAAATGTTTGTCGATTGCTTCGGAGATTCAATTAATCGACGGAGCGATTGATTTGGGATTAGATCTGGTGATGATCTTGATTCGGAATGGATTTTAGCAGTTTCAAGTAGGTTTTCTTGTGATGTTGTGTGTTCCATTGTTGTTTTGTTGCTTCGAAAATTAACGGAGCAATTTGGAATTAGAATCGATATATGCCTCTTGATTTGAAGCAGTTTGAATTTCGATCTTCCTGTTTTGATTTCGCTGTTTATTGCTCTGTTGCTCTGTTTTGCTCAGTTTGGATTTGCCATTATGTCAATATGTATAGTTTGTTGTGGCCTTCGTATTTTGTTACAGTTTGTTATCAGTCACTGTTTAGAGTTGATAATTGTTTGGGGTTTATGATTGATTGCGAGCGCTAGTCGTGGTGCTGTTTGCAATGTTCTGCGTAATGGAATATGAATGTGATTCTCTCTAGCACGTTTAGTACATGGTTTCTTAGAGCATCGTTTATGTTGAAGAGACTGAAAGAGAGCGTCTCTACTTTATTATTTATCCATTGGAGTCGTGGGCGACTCTAACTATGGTGCTAACAGTAAGTGGTCCTTTTAATTTACAGGTATAAGATTCCCATGTTTTTTTTGCTTTAAAGATAACCTCTTTGAAAGAACTTATCATTATTTCGAGACCTTTCGATTTTATGAGGGTTGTAAGTTGTCAAATTTGTGCCTAATCCAAGTAGAATATTTAATTTAGTATTATCTTTTTGTATCAACAAAGGTAAGTAAACAATTCCTTGACTATGCATAGAGATGTCGATCCCCATTAGCCATCAACCTAATTGAGATGAGTAAGAGGCATCCATGTTACTGTAGATTCGATACACACAAACTCATCTTCGTCGGTCGCATATACGGACTAATTTCAATTAGAGAACTAAGGTAAACATGCTCGTAGCCAATGTATTTGGATAAATGCCATGTTATGGTCAGAACAAGATTCGTATTACATTGCGAAACACCATTGGTCGTTCAATGCCAGAAAGACATAATGTTCATCGACGATAAGGTATCTGCCGAGACCAGCGTTATGACTGGGAAGCTTGATTTGTATGATAGTGTCGCTGATTATGTTACTCAATTATCCTTTCACATCGAACCCATAATTTACTAATTGGAGGATGAGTTTCTTGTCATCGAAACGATCTAGACAAATAACTGTGGCCTAAACCAAATTGCAGTTATTCTTGTGATTGGTTCTAAATAAAAGCAAAGTAGCAATTCAATTTTTTTTTTTTTTTATAAAGGACTATTTGCAAATCAACATAAGCTGATGCGCATTGGCTTTTAGGCTTTTCAAGGGGAAAATAGAGGTGTGCGTGAGAAAAAAGGCGTTGGAATAAATTGACAACACCTTTCCAAAAAAAAAAACATACGTAAGAAAGAAAGAAAGAAAGAGAAAAAAAAACATGACGACAATTCCTTTCTCTATTGCACCTCTGGTATATTCGGGAAATATAGGAGTGGAAAAAGAAGTGAAAGTGAAGCTAAAGAAAGAAAACATTATACAGACTTGACTAGTCGTCGAGAAAAATGGAAAAGAATCATTTCGATTTCGTTTTCTCCCTATGAAAACCGTATTTGATACTCCCCCGAGAAACATAATATTTTGACTTTTGATATGATTTAGTATATATTTTGTCGAACATCGTTTTATCATTATACAATATGATAATAAAAAATATTTTAGTCCAAATTATACCACACAATAAAATTTTTTTATTAGAGTCTAATGAAATTTTATGAAAAAAATCGTTTGATCGTCACGATTAATCATAAGGTGGATTGAAATTTACATTGATATATGCGCACAGTTAAATTATTATATTTTTCATAAGACATTTGAAAACTTGATTTTTGAATCTTGAACGTTGACTCTCAATACGAAAACAATGCTCCTATAAGAAAAATTCAAACATTAAAAAAAATGTTTATATGGCTAATCATATGTATAGATAGATTATTGAATATTCAAATCAATTATTGAGATTAAAAATATTAATAAAAAAAATTGATTTTTAATCACATAATTGATTTTTAAATTCAATAGCTTAATCACACTTAAATAATTGTGTGGCTACCAACCTGAATACTTTACCCCTAAAAAAAAAAGGCCATTGTTAGCGGTAATGGGCCAGTAAACTACAATGAGGCAAGACCCCAAGCTTCAATGGGCCCAACATTTTCGAGCTCCAATTTCAATGGGCCCGATCGAAATGGATCTTAGCCCACAATCCGAATCTCATGTCTTGCACGAGAACCTCGCGTTGGACATGAACACATGATGTTGGTGCTGCAAAGCCTGCAATTATAATAAAATCACATGTATGTATGGACAAAATACAAAAGAATCATAATACCAAAATGACGAAAACACCCATCAACAGTCACACGCCAAACCACACGCAATCCCAAAGTACTCTACACAAGAGTCCACTCTCCTCTCTTCCATCAATGGCTTCTTCTGCTTCTGCTCTGTTATCACCATCGTCATCACTGATATATTGAACAACACATCATCCTCATAATCATCAATCGATCGATCTCCATCAATGGCCGCTGCGCTGCTTGGTTCGTTGACTGCTGCTTTCCACCTTGGATCCGCTGCTGCTTCCAATTCTCCGGATCAGTTGAAGACACGAGGATTGAGATTCGGGTTTGTGGGACTTCCGCGTCGGAGATCTGGTCTCCAAGGTACGGGTTAGAGAAGTTCATTCGAGAACAAGTCACAACTGTAGTTTGCTTGATTTTGTTGTTGTTGCTGTTTTTGTTGTTGTTGATTGGTTTAGGTTTCGGGGAAACCCGTGTCGTTTTCGAAGGATGATGGTGAATGGAATTGCGGTATCGGTTGCATAGTGGGCTTAGATTTGGGGAATGGAAATGAGTGAAACTGAATGGGTTTGTATTGGTTTTTGTTGTGTTGAAACTACAACATGGTTTCGTAGAATTGATCGAAATGGACTAATGTGCTTGACAGTTAGATTGATATGACAACTAACCGTCCTGCTTGGCTTGGGTAGTGGAAATAATTGGATGAGAGGGTCAATTAAAACGTTGGATTAATCTGTGTCCCTGTTTATTGATTAATCGGCTAATTGCCATGAATTAGCTCATTGTTAATGTTGGAAATCGGTCCATCTGACCATGATTTTGAGTATGTTCCGATTATCGGATTGAAATGAGATTGGACTTGTTGGTTATGTTTAAAGTAGATGATCGTAGTATGCTGAATTTCTCAAAATCGATTTAAGATGAATGAGAAATCAATGCTCAAAATATCTCATGTCAAGAGGAAAAGCTCATATGGTCTTCTATGCAAACCACGTTGGAGTTTTAGTATGGAATGATATATTTTATAAGTATATTGTCGGGAAATTGGATTGGCCCCAAGGGGTACCCAATTTTTTCTAAGGGGGAGAGCCTAGATGAGGCTCACAAACACACACGCTCGCGTGGATGGATTAAACTAATATATCTTTTGGATATAAGGTTCTATTATATTATTTGGACCGTGGGGTGGTTGATCCTAGTCAGCAACAGTTGGACATATCATCCAATCTCTATGCGACAAGTGTCACGCTGTCCCCTTTCGATTTGTCTATAAAAATAGCACCTGAGACTGCTTTCCAGACACAATCCATTTTCCAATCCTCTCTTCTGCATCTGTTTTTTCATATTCTCCTACACATAGAAACTCTTCTGCATTTAAACACCAGTCTTCTACTTCGTCGATAGAGAGGGTTCAAGGCTCTGTTTGGTATGTCAGTTCTTCTGTGTTGTAGTGTTACATCATAGAGGAAGTAGTTGTATCTTGGAAGATAGTCTCCAACGATCCGTTAGCACCAATACGGGACGATGAACTCTTAAGGACATAGTTTGAAACCGTGAAACCCTTGCCTCGATTATTATGTTTTACGTATTCCATTTTGGTTTGCATATTGTTCTATTTTGGTTTACGTTTTCAATTTTTGTACTAACTTGTTAACAATCTTAAGATGTTATTGAGTACAAGAACTTGTTACTTTGTTGTTCCATTTTGGTTTGCATATTGTTCTATTTTGGTTTGCAGTGCCTATAGTTTGATTATTTAGTCTATGAACCCGATTACTTTGTTGTTGCTTAGTATTCGGGTTTGATTACTGAGTTTACAAACTGAGAACAACGTTTTGACTACGGTTTGATTATTTGGTCTGCAAATCCGATTGCTTTGCTTTGCTTGGCCTATAGATTTGATTGCTAAGTTTATGAACAGATTGCATCCTCGAGAAGGACCATTTGTCCTAGTTTGTTGTTGTGTTAAAGTATCGATTCGTGCACACAACTAATTATTTTCTTTGCTATGTATACTGAAAGACATGGCAATGAGAATGCCAACGATTATTCGGTCACCCTCTCATTTGGAGAACCCAGAGAAGTTCACGAGCATGGATTTCAAACGATGACAATAGAAGATGCTAATTTATCTGACTATCTTGAGTTTGGAAAAGTTCCTCAATGAGGACTCACCAAAGGTTGCCAAGGAGGAGAAGGATCCGAAGTTCTTGTCGGATCAAACCGTATGGAAGCAAAGAGACTTTTTGTACAAAAAGTACATCCTTAATAGTCTGGACAACACTTTTGTACAATAAGTATAGTGTTGTACAGACCGCTAAGGAGTTGTGGGGGTCCCTCGGGAAGAAGTATAAGATGGAAGATGACAGCCATATAAAAGTTCATCGTTGAAAGGTTCCTTGACTTCAAAATGATGGACTCCAAAACTATGGTAAATCAAGTGCTAGAGCTTCAAATCATTATACATGATATTCTTGCAGAGGGAATGAAGTTTTGTGAAACTTCCCAAGTGGCGGCTATCATCGAAAAGCTTCCTCCCCTATGATAGGAGTTCAAGAACTATCTCAAGCACAAGAACAAGGAGATGAAATTTGAAGATCCCATTGTCAGATTAAGGATTGATGAAGACAATCATCAATCTGACAAGACGATGGGAAAGCAACCTTTGGAGGCAAATACGAACTTGGTGGATTCAAGTTTGAACAAAAAGCGAAAGTGGCCCAAGAATGAAAAAAAACAGGGAGATTTAGTGAAGAAGGAGTTCAATGAAACATGATTCAATTGCGGAAAGTCGAATCATAGATCACGTGATTTCCATTATCTTAAGAAGGACAACAATCAACACAAACAAGATCGTGCCAACATGGTTGAAGGCGAAAAGGTGTTAATCGATCTCTTGAACCTTTTCCTTGTTGTCGTTTTTGAAGTAAACATAGTGGAAAATCCGAGAGAATGGTGGGTGGACACTGGAGCCACTCGTTATGTTTGTGCTGATAAGAAGTTGTTTTTATCATACACTCCTGTCTCGAAACAAGATCTTTACATGTGAAACTCTTCTACGTCATCAGTAGTAAGGATTGACAAGGCCGAGGTTGGATGAGTATAAGTTTATAGATAAACTATACAACATCCGAAAGATATTTTTCGACTTTGACACACAATTTCACCCAAGATCAAATTTACAATGTAGGCCAGGTGTGGTCTAGGAACATGGTTTACTCTAGTGTTAAAATGTTTTGACACGCGTGCAGTCAAATTCCTCGAACTTTTTTAATAGTCCCCATATAATGAGATTGTGACAAAACAAGACATCTTGTAAATTCTTATCCCCAATATGACATCTGTTAGTCCCATATTTTTCATATCGAAACGTTTCTGCAACATTTTCTTTGTATTCATAATAATATTATGAGTACGGTCTGTGATTAACCCGTCAACAAATAAGCATAATATCAGATATGCTCCGGGTGTGCTCTTGACATTAACACACGTGGCTTTCTCGTTATTAGGGAAACCATTCATCAACATGGTTTGATCAAACTTTTCGTATCACTATTTTGGAACTTGCTTAAGTCCATAAGATGATTTGACGAGTCGACACACTCTGTTCTCTTGTCACGAATAATAAATCCTTCAGGTAATTCCATACAGATATCTTCTTCTAAATCTCCATTTAGGAATGCCGTCTTGACATCCATTTGATGGATTTCGAGCTTATGCACTGCTACAATAGCAATGAGCATTCCGATGAAAGTCATCTTGGTCATACGAGAAAACGTCTCAAAGTACTCAAGGTCTTTTTTTTGTTGATAATCGTTTGCAATTAATCTGGCCTTATATTTATCGATAGTTCCATAAGCCTTTTACTTTCTCTTAAGAATCCATTTGCATCTTAAAGCTTTATTGCCTGGTGGGGGATCAACGAGCTCCCAGGTATGATTTTGCATTATTCATTCTATCTCGCTATTTATAGCGTCTTTCTACTATGGAGCTTCCAAACTTGACAACGCTTCGTTTAGAGTCCTTGGCTCATTTTCCAACATGTATCTTAGAAAATCAAGTCCAAATTATTTTGTAGTTTTGGAGCTTTTACTTCTAGGTTCTTCATCAATTAGAGAAGAACTACTAGAAGTTCACGAGCTCATTAATAAGAGCTCTCTATTTTTCCTTCTTAACAAGGGAATACGTCTCCAAAGAAAACTACATTTCTTGATTTCATTATCGTCTGTTCACTCGCTTCAGAATTTTTTTTCTCGTGAAACAAAACAACGATACGCACTACTATTACTTGTATATCCTTTTAATATGCAATCAATAGTTTTAGAATTGATTTTTTTTTTTTTACTCAAGTATCTCAACCTTAGCCAAACATCCCCATACTTTCAAGTATTTGTAGGAAGGTTTCTGACCTTTCTATAACTCATAGAGTGTTTCATTCATCTTTTTGTAGGGTATTTTGTTCAAAATATGAGTTATTGTAAGTATAGCTTCCCCCACAAATTCTGTTACAACTTAGAATTTAACATCGCATTCATCCTTTCTTTCAGAGGCTAATTTTTATGTTTGGTAACTCTATTAGATTTTGGTAAGTAAGGAGCAATCATTTGATGAATAAATCCATTTTCAGAACAAAACTCATCAAAACATGCTCCATATTCTTCACCTCTATCGCTCCGAATTATCTTAATTAGCTTATCAAGCTGGTTTTCAACCTCACTCTTGCATAGTTTGAACACGTCAAGAGCTTGAACCTTACTATGTAACAAATAAACATAACAATATCTTGTGCAATCATCAATTAATGTTGTGAAGTATTTCTTTGCACCTATAATTTGCACATACTTCAAACCACACAAATCGATGTGAATTAATTTTAGAGGCGAAGTGCTTATTTTCATCTTAGGAAAGTGAGCTTTTGTCATTTTTGCTTTATGACATATTTCACATTTGTATGTGTGAATATCGAAATTAGGCAAAAGATCCAAACTTATTAGTCTTTTCAAAGTATTATAATTCATATGTCACAATCTGACATGCCATTTAATTGACACGCCATTTAATTAGGACACTTATTCAAGTAAGTTGAAGCAAAATCACAGATTCAAGGCATCACATTCATCTTCAAAAGGTCATTATATAAATAGCCCCTACCTACATACATACCAGGCTTAGACTATAAATTTATCAGATTCAAACACAAACCTAAATCCAGCCTTTGATAAAAGGGCACCGCAAAATAAATTCTTCTCAATGTCTGGCACTTGTAGCACATCTTTGAGAGTCAGTTCCTTGGCTGAAGTCATCTACAACATGTAAATCTGAGTGGGTTGTGGTTAGATAAAATATAAGCTCCAATCATGAGATAACCTAGACCAATAAATATTGTCTGGGTAACATGACACTACAAATAGATATTGGTTTGCAATAAGATTTAGGTCATCCTATTGAAGCATAGTGTAAATCAGACCTCTAATAGAGAAAAGATTATCAAGCTTGTCCATGAAAAATAAACTAAGATCATTCTCTTGAATTAAAGATCCGGCCTCAAAACAGATGCCATTAGAAATAATTGTAATGACAACAGGAAGATTACGCAATTGTTATTATTGTGAATAATCTTCAGAAGACGATCAGTCTTCCCTTATCAAAGCCTTTTAGGCCAGGGAGGCTCTAAAACGTCGTCATCATTGACAAATGGAAGTACTGTTGTTTGTTGTAAAAGGGTTTTGAAATCATTGACAAAAAAATTGTTTTCATTTGGTTTAGAGATGTTTTTTTTCTCATTAAATTAGATCATTGGCCTTTATCTATAATTATAATGATGCAATGATCTCTATCTACAATTTATAGTGCAGTGATGTAATGATCTCTATCTATAAATGTATTTTAAATAAGAGTAAAATTCATAAAATTCTTTAAACAAAACTTAAATTTTTATTTCAAAGATAAAATAAATTGAATTAAAAGAAGGGATATCAAAAATCGGTCAAGACTGATATACAAGGGAAATCGATCCCAGGCATGCAAAGTCTATATGCAAAGTCCACCTTGCGAAACATTGGATGACAACAAACATGCAAATCCGTAAATAAACCAAAATTAATGATATGTTTGGGTATTAGATTATTCATTAGAAGCTGGTGAATACTTCTTCTTCAGTAGTATTATAAAATTTGGTGAAGAATCGGGGAGAACCGATCAGAATATGCATAGATTGTTGGTTATTTAATGTATGTTAGCAACAATACACGTCCCATTATTTTGCATGTGATGCGTACAAACTTAGTAGGTTTAACAATAATTCTAACAATGACGATTGGACGATATTGGAAAGATTTTTTACGTATTTAAAATACACTATACACTGTAGATTACACTATACGAAATATCCAGCTATACTAGAAGGGTGTAGAGATGTGTAGGCACGACCATGGCTTTGTTCAAAACCGGAGACGAACAGGAACTGAATCGTTTGGAGTCGGAACCCAACCGGACGGAACCGGAACCGCAACCTATCCGTCATATAAGATTTCGGTTCCAAAAATTACAAACCGAAACCGTTAGTTTCGGTTCCGGTTCCGAACCGTTCTATAGGGTTTAGGCTTTGATTCGGTTTCGGTTCCGGTTCCAAACCGTTCTATAGGGTTTAGGCTTTGATTCATTTTATATTTGTTTTAATGGTTTAGGGTTGAGTTTGTAAAAGGTTTACATTTTACTATAAATCTATAATACAAATGTAGAACTTTTTTATAGTTAGTCCTCCATTAATTCTTCCATTAATGCTTCTTGTTATATTCTATTACATCCTTTCAATTATTGTTAAACTTCATCTTCCACTTCTTATATCCTTTCCCTTCTTAATATGGAATTTCTCAACTTTATTCTTATTCCTCCATGCCAATATATTTCTTCTTTCTATTACAAGTAAAGAATTAAAGAAGAATTGGTCAAGAAAAGCTCAATACTAGTAAATCTATGATACAAATGTAAAACTTTTTTTTAGGTTAGTCCTCATTAATGCTTATTGATGTCATCAAGCTCGCTCTTCTTGATGTCATTAGTCCTTATTTCTTCTTGATATGAAACGTTTTAACTTTATTCTCAACTTCTTATTTGGTAGTTGTTGTAAGACAAAATTCTTTGTATTGCTTTTTTTATTTTCTCCTTAATACAAACTAATTTGCTTCCAAAGCAAATGCTATTAGATTTGCATGGTTCCTTAAATTCTTTATGACCAGCACTTTATGTATTTGTTTTTCACAGAGACTTGGACGAAAGATTATGATCAGCTTAATCTCTAGTAGGAGTAATGCAATAGTGCAATGCTTTTTAATCTCAAAGAGATGTGATTGAAAAGAAGTGGATTTGAAGGGATATAAAAAAAATCACCAAAAGAGAAGTATATTAAATCTCAAATTTAAGATTTATGACCGTATCTAATAATAATTTATATTACGACATACTAATTAATAATTCATAGGTGTGTCTAGTGAAAAATGAATGATTGAGATTAAATGGTGGAAAATAAATGATTAAAATTAAAAAATAGTATTCTAATTTCAATCCTTGAGTTGTGTTGTTTTAATCTCGACCGTTCATTTATTAATAGATACTTATATCGTGACATATGCTCCCTAACCCATTAAGAATTGAGTTTCAAACTAAAATTTTATGTACACATAGAAAACATTCTTTTTAAAAATCTAATCAACTTTTTGTTATGCTATCCGGGAAAAATACATCTTTGTTTTTGGTGGAAAAAAATGCAACGTTCAATTCGATTCGAAATAGAGCAAACACATTATCATCTACTATCATATATTTTTTTGCTCCTTTCGTTTCGAATAAATTACGAAGAATTGATTTGACATGATAATTAAAAAATGTGTTGATTTTATGAATCTTTACCATTTTGTTCTTGTGCGTATGAAGAGAAATGTGTGAGTGAGTGGAGAGAGAAGTTAATGATAAAGATGATGATGTGATATAAAATAGGGGTATTTTAGGTTTTTTAGTTTTTTAAGGTTACTTTTTATGGAAGTGTTATAATTTATGTGAGACTTTTATTTTTAATAATGTGTCGTAATTTATCTGTTACGGAGGAAGTTACTCATAATTGAGTATTAAATTCCAAATGTTTGAGAAAAAGGTCATTTAGAGATGAAAATTATGATTTGATAGATTTAGAGAATTATCGATCCATATAAGTAACCCTGGTCAAATTATGCTTTACTTGTGCAGGATCCTGCTGAACAAAAATATTCCCTTTCAAAGCAAAGATGATAACTTGTCATTGGTTTAACAATTGCAGGAAAATCTATCTAGTTGTTGCACCCTTATATATGCAAGGGATAACTACTACCTAGAAATGTTCAAATCACATTATGTTGCAAGGAAGCGACTAGCTACTAGCTACATGCTCTAAAGCTGCTGAACACAGCTACTACCTAGCTAGCTTACACTATGTTGAGGGACTCGTCTTGTCTATAGCAAGCTAATAGGGAAATCGAAATATTTGGTTCGGTTTGGACAAACATTTGAACACATTTAAAATCAATAGATTGAAATCATACAAAAATACTACGTCTAATAAAAATTATGATTCGCTATTCATTAATTGAAAGTGTATAAGTTCAAAAACATAACATAGCAATTTAATGCTAATTTTCTTCTAACTAGCTTTTGTAAAAAGAAAACTAAATAGTCCAATGCTTTCGGCTTGGTCCAACATATATTTTAATTTTCATGTAACTTATTCAATTTTTAAAAGGAAATATAAGATTGAACTTGATCTAATATGGTTTGTTGAACTTAATGATCTCCTATAGATTAGTTAGATTAGGCACTTCATCAATTGGAAGGTCCAAATAGAAACTGATTTTTTTATGAGGAATAAAACTGAACTTTTTAATTGGGCCATCATTTTGACACAACCCAACACGCAAAAAATGTAACTGCCAGTGCGAGTCCCAATCTCGACCACTTTGAAAAAATTTCAAAAGATCTCCAACGGCTATTCTTTTTAGAAACACTCCAACGGCTACTTTTTGCTACTTAAGTCTCTAGCAGTTAGTTTTTTTTGTTGTTGGTCAGAGGCTCAAACGGCTAGTGTTCCTTTTCTTTTCTTTTTCTGATCGCAAACGGCTAGTTTTTATTTTATTTTATATTTTCTATATGATTATTGCCAAAATAGCCTCAATAACTGTAACATAACGACTAGTTTTAAGGATTTTTTTGGAAAGTATAAAAAACAGTTTTCTCTATAAATACCAATTACTTTCTCACCAAAATAACCAAATATTTCCCATCTTAATTTTTCTTTCTAATAATCTGTAAAACCTTCATTGTTTATCTTTATTGGTTTACGTCCCAATAATATTTTTCTCTCTTATTTTCAAAAAGTCAAATCAAAACACCGACAAGAACAAGGGTAAGATGCCCGAAACCTCTATCCCAATTTCCTTTGATATCGAGGTTCTCGGGAAGAACGCAAGGAGGGCGTCGAACATCGAGACTTGCGGGAAGGACACGACGAGGGCGTCGCGGAAATAGGTGGGGGAGAATGACACGGGTTAGCTAATTTGAAGTCCAGCCCGAAACGAAGCCCAATCTAAGATCAACCATACTTTGTAGACGATCATGTCTGCATTAGTCCTTCTAATATGAGCTTCAATATTCCTGCACAAGAGAGCTTTGACGAGGAGTTCGAAGTTTCGACCACAAGAGTGCCTAAGTCTTATATATTCCAGATACATTTTATGAAGGTGTTAAATCCGAAATAAAAACATGTTCCACGCATTACTGCTACACGTCAAATAAAAATTCTTTGTAAACATGAGAAAAAAGAATTATCTGAAATTTTTGTGACTTTTAATGGACGTGTACATATTGGTAGTAATACTTAGAGTGATCATTGGCAAGCTCATTCTTATATGGGTATAACATGTCATTGGATAGATGATGATTGAAATATTCAAAAACGAGTAATTGCATTTAGAGATTTTGAGGAACGACATACCACTGAAAATATGTCTTGATTAATGTTTTTAATTTTAGATGAATATAAATTAGTTTCCAAAGTATTTTCAATTGGTTTTGATAATCCTTCGTCAAATACCATATCTATTAGAGATTTAGAACTACATTGTCAATGCATTCTCCTAATAAAACTACATTGTCAACTTCCTTTTGGAGGAATTTTTTTTTATATATTTGTAACATATGCATACAAGAAAGTTTAAAACTCTTGATGTTTTCTTTTTTCTGATTAAAAATGCAATTAGATATTTATGGACACACTCTCAAACTATGAAAGATTGGTTTAAATTTTGTAAAGCTAATGATAAAAGGCAGAGAGATTTCCTAGGGATGTTCCTACAAAATGGAATTATATTTATCAATTACTTAATGAATCATATGCTTATGAGGATTTATTGATTTCTTTTATTAAGAAAAATGTTTCTCAAATTAGTTTGTACGCCCAACATTGGATTATGTAGAAAAATATTAGATGTGTTGAATTTTTTTTAATGATGCTACATATACTTTGTCCAGTATTTACTATCCAACTAGTCATTTATTTATAAAGGAATGTGTTAATATTAGTGGCATTTTTGAAGAGCATATGAATGATGTCACAAGAAACTATTCATGCTATGAAATCAAAATGGTAAAATTATTATCTATACATTCCTTCGATTTATTTAATTGCTTTTGTGATTCTTTACATTCCACGTTGTAAAATAGAAGGTCTCAATGATTATTTAATTGCTTATTATGATTCTTTACATTTGGAAGAACTTCACATTGATATAGATATTTCACAGATAATTAATAGTACTAGAAGAACACTTTATGTGATGAGTTTTTTTATGACTTATAACCAACTTATTCCTCCCTAATCTTCTCAATCTATTGTAAGTCAAACTTCAAATGTAGCTAAACTTAGTAAAGAAGATCTAATATTGATGCGTTGACAAAAACAACAAAAGGCTCTCGAAAGCAATTTTGAGATCGAAAATTATCATACGTGTGATTTTGAGTTTGATGATAGTGTAGAGCTCATAATTCTAGATTGGTGGAAGAGACACTTTGGTTAATATCCTATTCTTTCCTTGATTTTAGCAACTCCATGTTCAACCGTTCTTGTAGAGCAAGCATTTAGTGCAGAAGAAAGAATTTTGGATGAAGCTCGATCATGAATGACTCCCGAACCAATTGAGGCTCCAACATGTTTGGATGATTGGACCAAAGCTAGACATAGACAACAAGAGATGGATCATGGTGCCGAAAAGAATTCTTTAATTTTCCAACAGGTGAAACCACGACAAGAGTGATCACCAAACAACGATTAATTTATGTATTATTTTTCATAATTTATTGAGTAGAAGTAAACTCCTAATAAAAATGTAATCCTTAATCCAAGCAAGCTAATGAAAACTATAAACGGAAAAATATTTTCAGTTTTTTACATCATTATAACCCACATAGACTTAGAAAGACTTGGACGGCTTGATATTTGACATGGTTTGGTTAGATCTTTATAGTTTTGAATTGAAATTTTATATTATAAATTTACTCCATCAAAGCTTTGAACAAAGTAAAACAATTTAAATTTTATTAACAACTTTTAGCAAAAATAAAATAAAAATTGTATCAATCCGTATCGGAATCATACGGAAGTCGAACCAAAACCGAATCGAAACCGAAATCAAATAGGAACCGCCTCTTAAGGTTTCGATTTTGGCTCGGTTCCTCTGTTTTCTGAAATCGGAATCGATGGTTCCAGAATCGTGGTCATGCCTAGTGTTGTGAACTGGATACTTGACTCGCATGATACAAAAGTCCACCGGTGGATATATGTGTACTCTTGATGGTGGAGCTGTCTCATGAAAATCCTCGAGACAAACATGTATAACTTGATCCACGATGGAATCAGAGTTTATTGCTTTAGATAAAGCAAGCGAAGAATTCGAGATGCTTCATAGTTTTTTGTAAGACATTCCATGTTCTATAAAGGCAGTGTCTACTATCATGATACATTATGATAGTGTTTCTGCGCTAGGACGGGCACAAAACAAGATATATAATGGGAAGTCACGACACATACGTTATAGACAAAAATCCATAAGACAGTTAAGCTCTAGTAGTGTGAATTCCGTTGACTTTATTAGGTCACATGAAAATCTCACGGATCCGTGTTCTGTTATCGACATTGTCGAGAGGAATGAGTCTAAAATCCGTGGAAAAGTAATCATCGTAGTGGTAACTCAATCAGTCATGTTGGTTCAATGAGACAACTAAAATACGAAGATTCGTTGAAGCACTTGGGAGTTATCTCCTATCTATTCCAAGACAAGAAAATTGCTACCTCCTAAAAGAAGTATAGGTTAAGATATGTTTTTAATGATTCTCGTTGAGTATCAACAGAATATTAGTATGTAGGTCATATCACTTATGTAAGTGTAAGAGGTGTGGCCATCTCTAAAGAAAATCAAACATTTATGAATCCAAGATCGGTTCAGGAAAATGAGTACCTAAAGGTGTTAGAAAAAATTCTGTGTACAATTGTCTTGGTTTACACTAAAGATTCGATACTTCAAGACATCGTAACTGACTAGTCGAGTAAACCTGATTGTATTTCACTAAGAAAGGTTTAAAAATGAAAACTACCTCTTCTGATGTGTATCCTTTCATTTTCTCAATGTCTGCATGCATTAATTTCATGCATGTGGGGGACTGTTGGAAATTGGTCCGTTTTGACCATGATTTTGAGCATGTACCGATCATCGGATCGAGACGAGATTGGGCTCGTTGGCTACGTTTCAAGAAAATGATCGTAGTATGCTAAATTTCTCATAATCGATTTTGGGTGGATGACAAATCAATGCCTAAAGTAGTTCATGTGAAGAAGAAATGCTCATGTAGTCTTGCATGCGAACCACATTGGAGTTTTGATATGGAATGATGTACTTTATAAGTATATTGCTGCTAAATGGGTTTGGGTCCCAAGTGGTACAATTTTGCGTGAGGGGGAGAGTCTAGGTGAGGCTCACAAACACACGCCGTGCGACGTGGTACGATCGATCGTGCATGCAAAGTCAATTAAATAATATATTTTTTATATATAGTTTTATTATATTTTTTGAACCGTTGGATGGTTAAGCTCAGTCAACAACGGTTGGACATGTGCAATCTCAGCGCGACACATGTCACACTGTCCTCGTTTGATTTGCCTATAAAAGCAGCAGTCGTGACTACTTTTCAGACGCAATCCATTTTTCATTCCACTATTCTACATCTATTCTTCCATATTCTCCTGCACACAGAATCTCTTCTGCATTTAAACATTCGTCGGTCGAGAGGCTTCAAGGCTCTGTTTGGTATGTCAGTTCTTCTATGTTGTAGTGCTACATCACCGAGGAAGTAGTCGTTGTATCTCGGACGACGGCAGTTAGAGATCCATTCACACCAGTGCGGGGCGATCACGTTTCAAGAACAGAGGGTGAAACCCTTGCCTCGACTATCAAGTTTGCATAATCCATTCTGGTTTTCATAGTGTTCCATTTTGGTTTACGTTTTCGGTTTTGGTACTAACCTACTAGCAGTTAAAACCATGGTTCAGTCCACGGTCGAACATACGGTGAAGTTGTAGGCAAAAGTTGCTATTTTGGACATGATCTATGTTCTGGGATGGCCTTATTCGAGGTATTCAGTAGTTGGTGCGACTGATGTCACCCTTGCAGTTGTTCGGATTTATGGCGGCTAATGGTTCTTGTTTGCATCAAATGCTGTTGAAGTGAAGTGCATTATTTGTGATTTTTTTTATTGCCGAGTCGAAAGAGTTGCGCTGTAGGGCTGATGTTTGTGCTGGCATATAATCCCTCACACCTTGGGTGGTACTGGTTAGACATGCGTTGAAGATATGAATACACAAATGACATCATCAAGGGCAGTGCTCTTCCTCTAAGATCATAAGCTTTTCACCATGAAGTTAGCATAGGCCAGTTTCAAAACTTTGTAGTTGGCAAGAAGCCTACACCTCATGCAGTATAGATGTTGCACAAGTTAGAAGATGAAATTTATTGAAGAAACTTGCCATAGTAGGAGTGTAAAACGATTTCTAGCATTGCAGACGCAACTGTGTCTCTTGTGTGGTCTGTTGAATATTCGTGATTTGCAAGATTGCATCTACTCCTTTCCAACCGAACTTATGTTTTTTTTTTTTGTTGAATAATAATGTTACAAACTTCATGTCTATAGTGAAAGCATATGCTGGAAACAGCGAGCTGCAAGAGAAAGCGAAGTCCTCTCTTGTCGTCTGCTTCGGTGAAATGCTTATCGATTTCGTCCCTACAACAAACGGGCTCTCATTGGCTGAAGCACCTGCATTTAAAAAGGCCCCAGGCGGTGCTCCAGCCAACGTAGCTGTGGGAGTATCACGCTTAGGTGGTTCATCAGCTTTCATAGGCAAGGTATTAATCAGGAATATCTCCATAATCTACTGCTCATGCGGTATTCTATGTTTTTTTTTAATCTATTACTAGTACTTAAGATGATTTGAATGTGAGCATGCTCTTAATTTTTTTTCCCACCAAAAGAATGTACGCAAATATTCGGCTGTAGCTCTTCTTCCCTTTATGGTTATGTAAATTTTGGCTTTTGTGGATTTATGTTCCTGAGCTCATCTTAACTCCTTTTAGTTCAGCAGTGATTTTTTTCCTTCGTTAGACTCATAGATGATCAGTACTTGACCACTTTAAGTTTTCTACTTAGGGTTTGTTCTTAAAAATAAAAAATAAAAAAATCATGTATCCATTTTGACAAGCTGCGAAGTCGGTGGTTTAATGTACTTCATCTTTTATAATCCTTACTGACCTGTGAAACATTTCTAGGTTGGTGAAGACGAATTTGGATACATGCTTGCCGATATTCTCAGACAGAACAACGTGAACAGTGAAGGGATGCGCTTTGACCCTTGTGCTCGGACTGCTTTGGCTTTTGTGACATTGAAAAAGGACGGAGAACGTGAGTTCATGTTCTACCGTAATCCTAGTGCTGACATGCTGCTTCAAGAATCTGAGCTTGACTTTGATCTAATAAAAAAGGTACGACTACATACACATCTTTTGTGGGGATTCAAAACACCTTGGAACAACATTTTCAGTTTGCACATTGACCAACCACAAAAGTTGGCCAATATAATCTTGGCGCATCAGTTCTGTTGCTAGTCAATATAATTGTAGACCTACTGAAAGCTGTTCTTGAAACCCTTCACCGAGGCTGACTTGTATCCTGTCTTGCTTACTACAGGGGCCCAGTTTTTGTGCGTTGATGACGCGCTCAGTTAGCTTTTAGCAAACAAAATCTATATACAAATTTGAGTCACTAAACTTGCTCTCTGGTGGTATGTCCATGATCGATGTGGGTAAATCTTCTCACACATATCCTCAACAATCTCCCCCTTATGTGTGAGTCCATCCACATCACCAACTCCCCCTTGAGCCTGAATCCATGGGCTGTCTCTACCCACATACTTGGACTGGGCCACTTACGCACCTGATCAACCCTCTCTGCGCTTTCAGCGGACCAGTAACGCAACGCACCAGGGGATCCTTATCTGCGTATCCCTGGCCCAACATCCCGGCCCAACGAACCATGGGCTCTGATACCACTTGTTAGGATTCTGGGGAGAGCCCAAGGGGAGAAACTACGTCCAAACCGGACCTGAGTAGAATATACATATGGACTGGGCCCAACTGCTAACCCAAAAGCCTAAGCTAATGGGTTATGGGTTCCTCATATATATATTCTACTCTTTCTGTTTGTCCATGATCGATGTAGGTAAATCTTCTCACACATATCCTCAACACTTTCGTCTCGCCTTGCCTATGAAAAGGGCTTATAATTTGTGTTCTATTTCGCTCTTTTAGCTTGTTAAGTGACAGAAAAGAGCTCCCGTACTGCTTGCTGAGCTTTGTTACTAGTAAACTAGGTTTTCACCAACTGTAATTTGAATACTCAAAGACAGAATATAAGGGATGGTTTTGGTCTGTTGTTCCTGGACAAGATTTCAAGTCTCGATTGAAACAGTCTTTTTCTCTACCTGATGAGGCTTTGTCTAATGCAACTCCTTCCACATAGCAATATTTTATCACAGAAGTGGAGTTGTGGTCCTGGTACTGGGGAGCTTTTACAAAAGGGAACTTTTAAGATACTTCTACTCCTTTTTTACTGGAATTCCGTGGCTTTAATTATTTTGACCTCGGTAGTCGGTTGGATTTTGTAACAGATTCTAATAATCTAATTTATTGGGCATAGGCGAAGATCTTCCACTATGGTTCTATAAGCTTAATCACTGAACCTTGCAAGTCAGCTCATATTGCTGCTGCTAAAGCCGCAAAAGAGGCTGGTGTGCTTCTGTCTTATGACCCGAACCTTAGGCTTCCATTGTGGCCATCTGCAGAAAGTGCCAGGGAGGGAATCCTTAGTATTTGGGACACTGCTGACATTATCAAGGTTAGAACTGAGCTCTGCACAAGGTCATCAAAGGCGACAATTGGAAAATGAACTCTGATTCTGTTATTTGTGTGTGCAGATAAGCGAAGAAGAAATTTCTTTTCTGACACAAGGAGACGATCCCTATGATGACAATGTTGTCCGCAAGCTGTACCATCCTAATCTCAAGGTATTGCTTGTAACTGAGGGTCCAGAGGGCTGCAGATACTATACAAAGGTATGAATCGTATCAGTTTTTTCTTTGTGATAATTATAGCACCATGGAGCTCTGGTCGGGGTTTATTAATTTCTACCCGCACCGAGGTCTCAGATTCGTCTACCTTTACTGTTTGCATTTCTGTGGTTTTTCTAATTTTCTAACTTGAAATTGCAACTTCATCTCCATGTTGTGCTGATATTTTTTGAAGTTTCAAATGCATAACGCTATTTTCTGATGTAATCTTTCATATTTTTGTAAACTCTTCACTTATTATTGCTTTTACAGGAGTTCAATGGGAGAGTGAAGGGTCTCAAAGTCGAAGCTGTGGACACAACTGGAGCTGGTGATGCTTTTGTTGCCGGAATTTTGTCCCAGCTAGCGACGGATACCACTTTACTTCAGGTACAGCTTTCATTTCATGACAATACCTGCTTGATTTTGCTGCTTTTACCCCTCTGCCCCGACCCTTTTTGTAAATAAACTTGTTGTATGAAAAGCTCAAGCTCTGGATTGGACACATTTTTATCTCAACATCTTCTCTATCACATGAATAATTTTCATTGTTGACAAATGTTGGAATAATTCTCTATCTTGCAGGACGAAAAACGATTAAGGGATGCGCTGTGTTTTGCTAACGCCTGTGGTGCATTGACAGTAACAGAGCGAGGCGCCATTCCAGCCTTACCAACTAAAGAAGCGGTACTCAACACATTGCTGAAACCCGTAGCTTAGCCTTCTGTATCATTGTCATCGCCTTAGTGCTTCAAAGGAACCCCTTTTCCTACTCAATTTTCCTTAATAAAATTCTCTTCCCCCGAGCTGAGTTCCAAGAGAATGTGTATTATGCCATCTCCACTGTACCATTTCACACATTCGAAGCTTCTGGCTGGATAATTCCTGTATAGTCTTTGAGTTAGACCGAGTTGTTGTTGTATTAGTCGGCAGGTAGACCCATAGGTCGACCTCCATTTCAGGTGCTCAATTTGTTAAAGCTTCCATAAAAGCCAGACTAAGCAATAAAGTACCTCGTATTTTTCCCTCTGCC